>VZUI01039268.1:0-111978 GCA_013401135.1 Cettia cetti
CCAGCAAATGGGTCTGTGGGCTACAGCCTCCCCCACCCCGAAGAGAGCCAGAGATGATGCTTAGCAGGGCTGCTGGGCTTGGCTCACATTCTTTTCCTTATTTACTTGTTTATTTCAGGTAGTTGAAGAATGGGTTTTCCCTTTATCTAATATCAGCATTTTGACTTTCATTCCAAAGTCCCAGACAGGTATCTTCAGGGAAGCTTCTTTGGTTGCAGCTTCTTTAAACAGTTTTTGATATAGGCATGAACTGTAACAATGTTATGAAAAAAATAGCAGCCAATGCAATATTCTGGAAAGCTAATTAAACTTCATTTATATTGGACCAAGAGTAATCTCAAAGGATTGCACAAAGCACATCCTACCCTAAGCACCTCCACAAGCCATCATTGTGCAATGTATCACAGAGGAAAAAATTGCTCTGGAAGAAAAAAAAAAAAGTATATTTATTAAAACACAAAAAGTAGCCTTGGGCAGCTGACATGCATGTGACACACAAACCTCTGTTGCTTTCATTCTACCACTTCTTCAAGAGGAAAGAAACAGTTTTTCTTTGCTGAGTTTGTCTTTAACCATAACTTAAGTGTTATTCTTTACAGACAATGAATCTAGATTATAAATGCATCTAGTGTGCATTAGTATTTCTGTAATCTATTAAGTAACACTAACTAATTAATACATTCGATGTTCTTTTCAAATAATGGTTAGAGAAGGCTCAGGCTCAGATAAAGAATGGCAAATCTTTCTGTAACACAAGAACTGGAATATTGTGACCAAAATTCTGGTGATGTTTTCACCTCTTCATTTTAGCTGGCCACAAATTCATTCAACCACCATCACTGCGTTCTGTTTATCAGCTACTAATAATGTTCAGAATCAAGATACTCATAAATTCTGAGGGAGTCTTGAACAAGACTTGATTTGCTATGAATCTGTCAAAACTTGAATCCATCATTCTCATTTCTCTACACTACTTCCTAACTACAATTATTTACTTTTAAATTTAATTTTAAATTATTTACAATTTAAATTACTGAGTTTGGATTTTTCTTTCCAAGGTCTTCAGTGTTAACCCAAAGAAACAAGAATGGAATTAAGATGCCATTTACATTTATTTTTCAGGATGCAACATATAAACATATAAAAGGAAAAAATATATCTTTAACTAAGACAATGAAGGGTGAAATAACAAATTTTTGATGAGAAATTGGAAAGGGACTTGCTCTTAGAAGGAGCTAAACCTTTTTTCTGGTTGATGCTCTCTCTTCAGAAAGAGCTGCACATTATCTTAAGTTGCACAGGGGCTGCACCTACCTTGATAACAATAGCAAATCATTATTATATAGTAAGAATAACCAACTGAATGTGCCTATCTTCTTTAGCTGTCAATGTTCATCTATGTAATTTTTTCTTTTCCCTTGTGCCTGGCCTATGACAGACAACATTAACTTTTGAACGATAAAAACAAGAAAAAGAAAAAAGAAAAATTCTATTCTTGCTATCTCCTATCCACTCCATGTCTCATAGAATTTATATTACAAAAGTATCTCACATGCTTTGATATACATGCTTTGATAGTTTGGAATTCATAGAATCATTAATGGCCTGGGTTGGAAGGAACCTTAAAGATCATTGGGTTCCAACCTCTCTGCCATGGGCAGAGCCATCTTGCATCTGGCCAGGTTGCTCCAAGCCTCATCCAGCCAGGTATTGAGCACTGCTATGGATGGGACATTCACAACTTCTCTGGAAAACCTGTCCCAGTGCCACAACACCCTTACAAAACAGATTTTTATTTTTAAATCTAATCTAAACCTACTTTCTCTCAGTTTTAAGCCATTCCCACTTGTCCTATCACTACATCCCCTTGTGAATAGTCTCTCTCCATTTTTCTTGTAGGCGGGCTTCAGATACTAGAATGCTGCAATTAGGTCAACCTTCTCTTTTCCAGGCTGAACATTCCCAATTCTCTCACCCTTTCCCCATAGGAGAGGGGCTCTATCCCTCTGATTGCCTTGCTGGACTCTGGACTCTCTCTGACAGCTCCATGTCCCTCCTGTGCTGGGACCCCAGGGCTGGAGGCAGCTCTGCAGGTGGGGTCTCACCAGAGCGGGGCAGAGGGGCAGAATCCCCTCCCTCCCCTCCTGCCCACAGGGCTCTGGGTGCAGCCCAGGACATGCTTGGCTTTCTGGGCTGGGAGTACCCATGGCTGGCTGATGTCCAGCTCTGATTGACCTGCATCCTGTTACATCCTGGTCACTTAAATCCAGGGCTAAACTAAAGTTCTTTTGCTTTGGATAGACAGAAAGGAGAAAATCCCAAGCAGATGTTCTCAAGAGGTAAAAACCACACAAAAGGTTACTAGTAAATCATAGAAAATTAAGGAACACTAACACAAAAGAGTAAATACAATACATCAGTTATTACAGCATAGACTTATCCCACTGAACATGAAAAACCTTTAAACCCATTTGATGTGATGTTATGTTATGTGAGAAGGCTTAGGAGAGGAAGAAAGGGAGAAAAACAGAATAATAGGAAAGATGTAGAAAAACAGACGTAGCTATCAAGTCCTAGGTTCAAGGCATGTAAAGCTCCAAGATGAAGGTAGGGTTAAAGGACAACATGCTTTCCTCATGGTCAGCCTTCATAAAGACCCTTCCTCCCAGCTGGGATTTTTTGTCGCTTGGCTGCTCAGGGGCTGGGTTAGGCAACACCTGGGGGCTGCCTCCATTGTGCCATGACTGATGGACACTGTGGGGCTGGGGGATATGGGGGACAGGGCAACACCTCACCAGAGCCAGGCCTGACCCACCTCCTACCATACATTCCAAGCCCCCAGGATCTCTCAAAGCAGATTACCCCCAAGTCCTTCTAGGCTGGGCTGCTCTCGATATGTTCATCCCCAGCCTGTGTTGGTACTGGGCTTACTCTGACCCAGGAGTTGCAGCACCAGCACTCGGCTTTGCTAACCCTCATGAGATTTCTATGGGGCACTTATCAAGCTTGTCTAGGTCCCTCTGGATGGCATCCTCTCCTTCAGGTATGTCAACTGCACCACTCAGCTTGGTTGTCATCTGCAAACTTGCTGAGGGTGCATTTGAACCCTTCATGTCTCTCATTAGTATGGATATTAAATAATACTGGTTCCAAAATGGACCTCTGAAGGACAGCATTTTGCACTACTGTCCAGCCAGACTCTACTGGATGAACCATTGACTGCTATCTTCTGGATGGAACCGACTCTTTATCCACCAAACAGTTCGCCCATTAAATCCATCTCTCTTCAATTTAGAAAGTTGTGGGGGGCTGTGCCAAATGCTTTAAAGAAGTTCAGTAGATGACATTTCTAACTCTTCCCTTGTCCTTTGCTGTAGTCACTCCATCATAGACCAGCAGGTTGATCCAGCATGTTTTGCCCTTGGTGAAGCCATTCTGGCTGTCTTAGATCCCCTTTCTGTTCTTCATGTGCCTAAAACATAGCTTCTTTATGATCTTCCCAGGCACAGAGGTGAGGTTGACAGGTTGGTAATTCCCAGGGTGCTTCTTTCTACCCTTTTGAAGATGTGTAAAATGTTACCTTTTTTCCACTCACCTGGAACTTCACCTGACTGCCATGGCTTTTCAAGTACCATGGAGAATGGCGCAGCACTACATAAGCCAATTCTTTCAGGTCTCTGTGCTGGTTTGAAGGCAAAACCAGTGAGAGACTCCAAGTCAGAAGTACAATTTAATAAGAGAAAGAAGAAAAGAAGTAAAATAAAGTGAAATAAAATAAATTGAATAGTAGAGAATACTGACAGAGTCAGAATACAACCTGGCACACTGTTAGGGTGGTAGTAGCAATCCAGATGAGATGGTCTTGTCGAAGCAGTGATCCTGTAGAGAAGGTCTGGTAACTCTTGTCCTCTGGGAATCCAGTGGGGAAAAGCCTACTGTGCTGTCCCAAACCCTGGATTATATCCATGTGGGAATGCTTGGCTCCTCCCCCTAGGCAGAGCATCTCACAATGGGCTGATATCATTCTATGAGTCATGTAATGGGTGCTTGATGGCCCATTAAACAGAGACAGCTCCTGGGGGAGTTATCTGTGAGTCATGTGGCAAGGCATTGATGAGCCATTAGCAGCAGATAAGGGAAACACTGCCCCACCTGGTTTCAACAGCTCATGAAGATGGTGACAGAATACATACTTTGGGCACATCTTACATTTTAACCTAGGACAGTCTCTCAGGTGCATCATATTCAGGTCCCACAGACTTATGTACATTCAGTTTCCTCAGGGGGTCACAAACCTGATCTTTTATGGTGGGAGGGTCTTTGCTCCCCCAGTTCCCATCCTGCTGTTTACTGACTTGAGAGGTTTGGGAAGAGACATCATCACTGAAGACTGAGGCAAAAGGGCTATCAAGTACCTCAGCCTTCTCCTCATCAGATGTTACCAGTTTTCCAGCATCGTTTTCAGGGGAGATACACTTTCTTTGACATTCCTTTTCCAATTAACACACCTGTGGAAAGCCCTACCTGTTACTGTGTCCTTTGCCAGCTTCAGTTCCAGCTTTACCTTGGCCTTCCTCTTCCCTTCCTTAAACATCTCTATACCCTAAACATCTTTATACTCTTCCCAGGTCACCTGTCCTTGCTTCAATGGCCTGAGCATTTCTTCTTCCCCTTTAGTTTTACCCACAGGTCCCAACTCCGCCAGGCTGGCTCTTGTCTTCCTTGCTCAATGTCTTGCTCTTGGGGACTGTTATATCTTACGCTCTGTTGAAGACTTCCTCAAAGATCTACCAGCTCTGTTCCACCCTCTTGTCCCTGAGGGCAGTTTCCCAGGGCATCCTATTGACTATTGCTTTGAAGAGTTTGAAGTTTGTTTTCCTGAAGCTGAGGGGGTCTAGCTTAATTCCTTAGCTGTCCTACATCTCTCAGGACTGCAAACTCCACCAGTGCATGTCACTGCAGCCCCAGCTGACACCAAGCCTGATGTCTCCAAGTAGCTTCCTTGTGTTGGTGACCAACAGATCCGCTACATCCCCTCTGATGGGGTTGTCCATTACCTGAGACAAAAAGTTACCCTCTGTGCATTCCAGGAGTCTCCTGGATTCTCTACAGCTGGCTGTACTACTTTTCCTAGTAGATGTCAGAGTAGCTGAAGTTCCCCAGCAGGACAAGAGTCTGTGGACACAATGCATCCAGACAAAACCTGGAGCAGGAAGGCTTTCGGAGCAGGCTCCCCTTTGTCAGACAGCCATGAGGATCCCTTTGTCACACCAGTCTCTGATACTTACCCACAGAATTTTGACCTGCTGTGTAATAATGGTGTGTTGCAGGAACTATGCAGGAGTAAGCCACAAACTCTACCAAAATCTCAAACTTTTCAGCATCAAATAAAAGGGGGTTGATTTCGAGTTTTTTTTAATTCTACATTGAAATTGATACAGCTTGTTATCTTAACTTTTTTTAAGTACTCTAATTAAGCACAGTTTGTATGTTGATGAACAGTGGGAAGAAAAAGAGCAGCTTTTGATGAGATGCTAAATTTGCTCTTTTCAAAAATGACAGTCCAATTAAAACCTGTGCTACATTTACTTTGAGTAGGTAATTCAAACAAAAAATTATAATAAAGCTCAGGTGAGCCAAAGATATACAAGGTCTTGAGTGGGCATAGCCACAGAGCTGGCAGCAAGAATGGCTCAATGAACAGCAGAAGAGAAGGCAGCTTGAATGCGCTATCAGTCCAAAAACATCTCTAGAATCAACATTCTGTTATCAGCAGAGCAGCACAACTTTAAAAGCTTGCCATTTAAAACAATAGTTTTGTCTCATGTATTTTGGTTTGAGACAAAATAAATTCCCAGTCATGGTCCAGAACTACCAAAACTCAGGAACAATCTAATCTACACCAGAACACCAGCAGCACACAGTTAAAATCATAGCAAATCAGCAACACAAAACTCAGTGAAAAAAATCCCAGCTGAACAGAGAAAAATTCTAGACATCTGCACAAGATGTTTAGAGCACAGCTCAGGCATTCAAATAAGAATCTTGTCAATGCAGAGATTATGGAAGTTATAAACCCAAATATCTTTTTATTTAGATAAGACATGGCAGTCTTCCTTGCACTTAGATGGCTCCATGTGTAGAGACACAGCTAGACATTGTGGGAAGGAGATAGGTAGTATTGGATAAGTGGTTAACCCTTAAGTCCTATTTCAAGAAAGATACCAGCATTGTTCAAAACAAAAAAAAGTGTGATACTTAAAAAATGAGGAGTTCTAAAGTTCATGCCATGACTGATTCTTGATTTTGAGAGTCAATTTTTCTACATTTTAATGTCAGTTTTTCCTTTGATACACACTAATGTCATTTAACATCTAGTGTTTTACAAGCAGGTCAAATGATTTTAGTATAGCACTTTTAGATCTGACAAATAAAAGGAAGGGGTGAGTACAGAAAGGGACAGGACAATGTTTCATTCCAGCTATTTTGCAAAAATACCACCTAGTTTGTTCATCTGCTTAGATACCACCTGCAAAGATGAATAGAGATTTACCTGCCATTTCAAATCAAAGTAAGCAGGTATATAGGAAGATTGACATAAATCAAGCAGGAGGCTGTGGAAGACTGTAGAGGAATTTATTTCTTAGCTTATTAATGGCATCTAGCTCGCCAGTAATCAACCTATAACCCAAAGGGACCAGGCATCTATGTTAATGCATTTCTTTGGGGCACAGGGTAGGATTAATTCAGAATCGCCATTTCAATGATTTAACATGCAATTTCAAAACCATCCTGAGGGATTCTGGGACACTTCATTCATAAGTTTATTAATTTTTAGGGCTTAAGAGCAAATGCCAGCCTATTATAACAGGCTATTTAAGTAAACATGCAATTCATTTTAAATATCAGTTTTATGAGGCTATATAAAAATTGCTTATTAATCAAATGTATATTAATCTATTAAAAATGAAAAAGCATAAAATGTTTGAATTTTATGTTTTGGATTTTAAGAACGCCAAAATTAAAATTATAAGATTGATTTGTCTAGATTATACTACCTGCTTCCAGAGAGATAATTACTCTTCAGAAATATGAGTTACTCTTGAAGATTGTAAATTGACATTTCTTATGACCCTATTAAATTTACATAATAAAGTCAGACCAACAGTACCACACTTATAAAAACGATATTAGTAGACTGACGGGGTGCAGTTGGAATTGAACTCTTTAAACTAGTTGCCTGAAACTTTGAGATGTGTAAAGTGAACTCTAATGCCACCTACTGACCAAACAGACAGGAAAATCTCTTTTTGTGGCTATGAAAGACATAATCATCTATTGTACCACACACAGATCTCAGAAGAAAATTCACCAGTTCTTCAGGCAATAACCCTTAAAGTGAGAAGTACCAGATTCCAGCATCAACCAAACTCCATATTTAATGTAGCCACTCTCAGAAGGGGCAGGGAATGGGGTGTGAGAGAAAGCAAGAATCATATTTCACTGTTGTAATAATAATTTTAAAGATAAAATAACTAATTGCACTGAGCTCTCATTTTTAAGTGCCATGAAAGTGCCAGTCTACTATTTACAGCATTGTAAAGATGTTCTCACAAGTCTGTCCACTCAGATGCAGTGTGTCTCTATAGTCTAGTGAAGCAAAAGTTCCTGTTTTGTAGGAAAAAAAAAAAAGGGGGGGGGGGGGCGGGGGGAAAGACAGCTTTTTTTAAAGTGCTCTTCTACTAGCTATTTCCCATTTGTTTAAGGAGTGTTTCTGATTTTAGGACTTTCCAAAAATAGTGCTATGACTTTGTAAGACTGAGTACATTGCTCCTCATCTCTCTTCTCTAATAGCTACTCCACCAGCTCTTTCAGTCTTACCTTTCAGGGCAATTGCTCCACTCGCTAAATGATAGGACAATATAGCATCATACACTGTAAAGAAAGACAGAAATCAGGTAAAAGCATTTCACAGTTTTCAAAAGTCATGGTTTCATATTTCTCAAGAAGAAGAAAAGTTTCTGTTTAGGATAGGCAGAAGAGATTATTTCAGAAAACCCAGTTGATTTAAATTTATAATTGGAGTATCTGTATTTTCTTTTACCCATGAAGATATTACCCATGTGGTTCAAGTCAACAATTCAGAATTGTTATCTTTGATAATAATTTGGCCACTATATACATCAATAATATTTGCAATGTTGTTCTCTATTTCTTAAGCAGCAGATGTTAATAGAATCTATAGCTCATTTTCTGAATAAATGGAGAACATATATGTATGGTCAGTGAGGGAGACCTGGAATTATTACACTGTGCACAAGTACTGTATTTTTTGTTGCTCTGCATTGACAATATTTGTCTTTTTTGTTATTCTGAGCTATACTGCCTTTGTTTTTTCTCTTACAAACTCTACTTTTAGCTTCCATAAGAAGGTTTTAGTCCCTTAAATGTGGACAAAGTGTGATCCAACTGCATCATTAAAGTTTAGAAACAACAAAGAAAAAATACTTTTCTTTTCTGTACTGTTTAGCAGACAATTAGGCATTTTAGGCAAATGGCTTTATTAAAAAATTAAATAATATTACAAATTATTACAACACTACAACAGGCTTAAGTAGTTTTAAAATTGACTGTAGTTTTTACTAGATGATTTACAATCTCGCTTCAGTGTGTTACACATTGATTTTATCATCTTCCCTGATTACTATTTATTGTGAAAATTTCACCTGTCAGAATAGGCTTCTTTTGTTGTAGGTTTATGATCACTGTCTATAATGAAATGAAACTCCAACTTGGTTTTAATTTTCAACCTTCTTCTTTTGTATACTACACTGAACAACTTTTGCTGACTGCTAAGCAGCAAGTGTAAATTAATACTATTCTCAGGCAAAGTTTTCCATTTTATTTCCTATAAAATTAATTGAACTGTTTTGTGGACACATAGCAGGAAAACCTAGCCCTGTCATTCTGTCTCTGAAGAAAACATGGTCAAGTTCCCAAATCTGCTCTCACACCTTTACTTAAAAGGGCCAGCTTGTCAAGAACAGTTAATCATCTGAGATTTTACCACAAGTTCCAACATTCTTATAAGCCCTTCTCAAGTTTCTAATAGAAGAATAAATTTTCTCCTTTTTAAAAAAATAAATTTAAAAATTTGCAGTTGAACAGCAGCATGGGCTCTTTCTTATCGACCCCTTCTCTTGTGGACAGGCAGTTTCCCAAAACAAGGTAACTAGTTCTCTGATAAACCCAGGTTTAAATTCTTTTCTCTCACCCAAAGAAAATTCCTGCCTAGACATGTCTATTTATGCACTCTTACTCTTGTTTGGTACAGGTTAAAAAAAAAATCTTTCCTGGAAGCAGTCCCCTGTGTTCTGCAAAAGCCTGTAGGTAAGGTATCACATTAGGAAGATCTGACCTTTTCTCCTTGATACATATTTTTGTGGACTTCTATGCCAGCATTTTCTTCCTCCTCCTTCCTCCCTTCTCTAAACATTTATGTGCTCAAATTCAAGGTCATTTACTACACTCTAATATATGTATGCTACAATAGAGTCCAAATTAAACAGCAATTTACCTGGATAATTCACACATAAATTCCTATAACCTCAACTGGTAAAGAAAACATAGAGCATCTACCAATGCCCTAGAAAATGAGCATGCCTTACCTACCATTCAAATAATCATCTGTTGGAATTGATATGTGCCTTTGGGACAATTACAGTGCATTAAGGAACTGGATTTACCTGAATTTCCATGCATCTGATGGAAATTAAAAAGAATATTCAGACCAGCAAATGACTTAAGTTCTTCTTCTCACCCTCCTTCTGTTTACTTTAACTCTATGTTTTTGAATAATACAACAAAAAATATGTTTGATATGGCTAATCATTGTGTTTGAAAATAAAGCTTTCTGGTGAAAAATGAAGCTTGTCTAAAGTTTTCATTTATTAAATTCTGAATAAGTTGGATGAAAAAGAACAGAAACTGAACAGCATGTTTCTTCTTGGTCTTTGAAGAAACTTGGAAGTGAAATTTTGCTTTTCATGCCTTGCCTTGGAAAAAAGAAAATAAAGGAAAACAGATATTTTTTAAAATCTTGACAAATTATGAAAAAGTATAAACTTCTGCTCAAACAACATTAATGGTACCTTCTTGTGCCTCTGCCATTTGTTATAATCACTTTAAGCAGGGCTGTGTCATGTAGGAGAAATAAATAGTTTAAACCACACCAACAGAGCTTGAGATCGATCTGACAAGCCGTTCTTCAGTTGAACATTGGCAATAATAGCCATTATTTTGTTCCTTTGATGATGTTATTGTTCTCTTTTAGACATGTCCTTTTGCTATATCCCTTCATTTTCCTCTCTCATTTGGCTTTTATATTCTTCTCTTTTAAAAAAGGGAAGAAGAAAAGGAAAATAAAGTTGGTCTAAGGCAGCCAGAAACAGAATAGGGGGACTCAGAGACCACTTATCTGCAGAAGTGGATCTGATTTTTTTTTAATTCTGCCTTCTTTTTCACACTCCACCTGTCTTTCTCTTTTGATTATTTTTATTAATCTGAGTATTCACAAGTACTTAAGTGCAAAAGGAATAGCTGTAAAAAAAATTTTAAAAAAACAAGAAAAACCACAAATAAAAAACCAAAACCAAACCTCCCACACCAACAGTTGTCAATCTGACAGCAGCTTTTCCTTCTATATATTTGTACAGCAATTTTAAAAAACCCAAACCCTACTAAAGAAATTGTGTGAAGAGCGAGACATCTTTTAGCTTAACAAAGATCATCCAGTTATAGATAGCAAAGATTATATCAGCCAAGTCCTGCATTGATTGCCTTGCCTAGTGGATTGAGGTGCTGCAGCACATTAGTCAAACATCCCGGAATGATTTTCTCCTCCATATCTGAACGGGCATGCCAATCTGTCACTGTAATGTTAGAGCCTTTTTTTCACTAGAGGGAGCCAAAATCCTTCTGTATATAGTTGTAAGTCTCATATTTCCAAGTATTCAGTCCAGTCCTGTGTTAGCAGTTACTGTGGAAAAGATAAATGTGATAATACTGGAATATTATTTTTATTATCAATAACATTAATATGTTATTGAAGCAGAAAAAGGAGCAAATTCCAAAGATACTGGTTTGGTCCTGTTGATACCAGTTTACAGAATTTTGGCAGCTGAATTTGCAAGTGTTGGATATAGCCACAAGTTTGACTTTGCATCCTAGTACTAATAAGGATGTGACTTTACATCTAATCATCTCACACTAATTCATGCTCAGAACAGGGCTGTCTCAGCATCTCTGTTCTCACTGACAGAGAATACTCCAGAAGATACCCTAACTTTAGAGTGCATTGCTGATACTTGTTATCAGACAATCTGTGAGGCTCAGTTTTGCCAAGGCAAAAGAGGGGTAGTGATTACATGGAAGAACAAGAAGTATGAGGGACAGTACAACAAAGAGCTAGTGTAAAACTTTCCTCTCTCAGCTTTGGCAGTCCTTCTAACAGGAAGATTTTGTTAGATGTTTATTAGAAGAGGACCTCAGAGCTGATGAGGAGTTGCAGAACAAGATCAGCAACATTATTGCAGCTTGGCTTCATGACTAGTATGTTTTGCAGTAAGTCAAAGGCGGCATTCGACAAGCAAGCACTTGGGGGAACTACACAACTAAACGTCGCTTAATCATGCTCGTAAGATCACCCCTGGAGAACACAGAGCTAATTTTGAGTGTGAGAAAGCTCCAATGGGTTTTAGGCTAAAACTGATCTTCTCCATAATTTTCATAATGTGAGAAAGGTAGTTCTTTTTTCTTACATATCTTTGATGATTCCAGTGATGTTGCGATACTGAATTTCCATTTGGCAAGAGGCTTCATGCAAAGAATGAAAGAATTGTAATTGGGGACTTAAGAGTTTGACGTTTTCTTTCAGGTTTTTCTTTTTTTTCTCTCCTTCCTTTTGTCCTTCCTTTCTTAATAACTTCAGAATACTAAAGCCTTAAGTTACTGAAAATCAAATTTGCATTTTCTTAGCCATAAATCCTCTTTATCCTCTAAAAAAATTTATACAAGACAGTTTAGTTTCTATTTGTTATCTAAATTATTATTCTCTTTTAGTTTATACTTGGTTTTGGCTGTTCACAAAAATTTATTTAGGACTAACAAGAGCCCACATCAATCCTGTTCTATACATCATCACACATGGTTGTTTCTTTAGTTTATTTAGTGTGTGAAAGGGATACAGGGGACAAAATGCTCATGGTGTTGGAAAGGGGGGACCATTAAAGCTCCTGCCAACCCAAACCATTATCTGAATCTATGGCATTAGAAAAATAAATAAATGAATAATAAAAAAGATAGCATCTGATCACTGGTTAATCTTGAAAGCAACATGTCTTTCTTAGTTTCTAATAGAAAAGGAATTTATCATGATGTTTTTCAGAGAAATTTTAATTGCCCACATCAAAATATCTTTTAGAGGACCCCTAACAGAGTTTGTTTTTTCCCCCCAGTCAATTTTAGGTTTTTATTACCTAAACAAGTTTTACATTTCATCCAATCTCATTGTTCTGGAGGAGGAAAACATGCAAGAGAGTAAGGAAAGTAATTACTCTTTACCAGGGAAAAGTAACTCTCATCAATTCGCAAATGTAGCAGGACAGCAAAGTAATATTTTGGTATCTTTATTGCACTGCATTTGTGCTTTGAATATACAGCCATATACTTACAAAGTTTGATAAGATTTTCAGCTTTCCAGAAATTACGTAAATAATTTGGACATAAAAGTGGAAATTTCTACACATGATAGGAATTAAGGGGAGGTAACATCTGTTTATTTTAAAACATCATCCAGGTCTAATGAAAAAACAAACTGAGCTAAACCAAAAGATAAGAACATAACATTGCCTTCAGAATCTAAAATCCCTTCAGCCTTCAGATCTGGATATTGTCAGATTGTGAATGCACATCTAGTGTCTACATATTCACTACACCGCAGCTTCAGCTCCCTGCACTAATGACTCATGACTGTCACTCCTGCCCTTCCACTGCACTAGTGAAGTTACGAGTGAAAAGGGAAGTTCCCCTGAAATTGTGAGAAGCCAGCCGAGTAACGTAATCACACCAACGTGGCTACATATGTTCTCCTTTATTTCTCACAAAATGGCAGTTTATAAACATTGCTTACTTTCATACTTAAGGTGGCTAAAGTGCTCAAACTAGTATTTATACCTACTACCTCATAAATAAACTACTATCTTTCATTGCATACCTTAATGTAATTTCTAATTGTGCCACAGATCCAGGCCTTTACTCAGGCCTGTACCTGGGCCTAGGCTGACTGGGCTCAGGCTGGGTTGCCCAACCTAATTCAGGAGCAAATCATGCCCTTGCTCCCTAAGAAATTCTGCTACATATGAGCACTTACAGCTGTCTCTGTTGATGACACAGTTTCCTCATCCATAATATCTCTCCAAAGCACAACAGCCTTGTCTCCTTCACCATCCACCTCTGCACTGTCCAAGTCTCAGTGCAAACACAACACACCTGGGCATACTTTTTAAAGAAGCTCTCTAAGTACAGAAAGTGAACCCTAAAGGAACAGTACCTACTTTGCATAACAGAACTGTGCTTGAAAGCCCATTAGAGATCTAATGAAGCTCTCTAAGTACAGAAAGAGGAAGTAGCAGCTAAGAAAGTAAAGACTGCTAATAATAACTTGCACCGTAGTAATAGAGTTATGCATTACAGTCTGTATACCTGTATTTTCCATGGCTGGGATGGAATTATTTTTTCTCATTGCAGCCTGTGTGGTGATGCACTCTGCATCTGTGACCAAAACAGTGTTGATAACACACCAGTGTTTTGGTTATTGAACCGGGCTTGCACAGACCAGGTCCTCTCTGTTTGTCACTTTGTCCCTGCAGCAAGCAGGCAAGGGGTGAGCAAGAGCCTGGGAGGAGAAGCAGCCAGGACTGCCGACCCCAAGTGAACAAATGCAAATGCCATATGCCGTACAGTGATGTGATCAGCAGCCAGAACTGGGGGTGTAGTCTTTACGAAAAAGCCAGTCCTCAGACACAAGGCAGGCACTGAAGTGTTATTTGGACGTGCAAGTCACTGCCATGACAATACTCTTTTTTTCCTCTCCTGTTCATTACTTAACTGTTCTTATCTCAACCTATAACTTTTTCTTAATACAAAAAGCAAGAAGTATCTCTTTAATCAGGGTGCCTAGGCAGTCCATGGATCCCCTTGCAGAATTTTCATACAAGGGGAAGAGGAATGTGGGGGTTGATCTGGAAAATATATTTACTTTTTAGGTCAAATTAGTGTGTAGCCTCTTCACAGTTCCTTAGAAGGAATAAATTAATTACACAGAAAATATTTTTTCCCATCTTTTATTCTATTAAAAAGAAAATAAAATTGTTGACTAACAATTTCAGTTTCAATAAGCCCAGCAGCAATTTCGTGGGCCTTTACACTTCAAGATAAGAATGTCAAGAATTTTAAGTTGAAGTTTTGACTCTTGATTTTAGATATTTTAGGGAATAGAATCATAGAAGCATATACTGACTTGGAAGGAAGCCACCATGATCATCTAGTCCAACTCCTGGGCCTGCACAGAACACCCCAAGAATCACACCATGGGCCTGAGAGCATTGTCCAAACACTTCTTGAATCCATCAGACTTTGTATTGTGACACTTTCCTGGGGATCCTGCTCCAGTGCCCAAGCATCCTCTGAGTCAAAAACATTTTCCTGATATCCAACAAAAACCTCCCCTGACCCAGCTTCATGTCATTTACCCGAGTCCTTTCACTGGGCACCAGAGAAGAGATCGGTGTCTGCTCCTCCACAAGGAAGTTGTAGACTGTGATGAGGTCTTTCCTCAGTTAGATAAAGTGACCATAGCTGCTTCTTTTATGTCTTCCCCTCTAGACCCTTTATCACTCTCACAGCCCTACTTCGGATGCTGTCTAAATGCTGAATGTCTTTTTTATATTGCAATGCCCAAAACTGCCCCAGCACTCGAGGTGAGGCTGCCCTACTGCAGATCAGAGCAGGACAATCCTCTCCCTTGCCCGGCTGGCAATGTTGGGGCAGGCTATGGTTGGCCATCTGGGCTGCCAGGGCACTGCTGACTCATGTTCAACTTGCTATCAACCAAGACTCTCAAGTCCCATTCCATGGCACTGCTCTCCAGCACCTCATCCCCCAGTTTATACACACAGCCATGGTTGCTCTGTCCCAGGACCAGAATGCAGCATCTGTCCTTGTTAAACTTCATAGTGTTGGTGATTGCTTAATCTCCTAATTTGTCAAGAGTTCCTTTTCTATAAGATTTTCCCACTTGGGCTACCACTATTGGATCATATGTTTCTCCATAAGTAACACCTTTCACTATCACTGATTTAAAATTTATAATGCAAAAAAACCCAGTGACATATCTTACATTCTATTAGAATTATTGATATCTGCTTCCAACAAAATCCCTTTTTTTTCCACATAGGTTTGTGTAACAAATTGTGTTTCAAAACATTATAATGAAACTCCCTCCTCTACTTCAGAACTTGTAAAGGACATTAGTCATATGAGATTATCTACAGATAACTAACGACTGATTAATTTACAGTCTTAATGCATTCTTTACTATCATCAACTCAGCCTGGTTAAGCAGTAATTGTTCAGAGCCCTTCATTCAATCAAGAAAGAGCACAACAACACTCTGAAGGACAGAGTTAGTAAAATACTTATTCCAAAATTGACCCATCCTTATGTCCTCAGTGACAAGGTGCTGGGGAGGATGAGGCAGGAAGGCCTTACAGATATGATTTCCTAGTGAAAGATTCTAAAAGTATAAAACCTGTAAGTGAAATAGAATTGAAAGCAAGCTTTGAATTGTAGAATGCCAAGCAGAAAAACGGTGATTAAGTTAGCTGAAGGCTGGATGCCTGATGACTGAGCAACATTCCTCGAAGACAAAGGGATACCAGGGGGATGGGCCCTACCAGCTGGCAGGGAAAAGGTGACTTAGGTTTTTAGAATGTAGAATAGTATGGTAATGTAGTAGTTCTCATAGGTTGTATGTAGATTTTGTAGATTTTGTATCTTGCACTGGTTGGTTGGTGTTAACCAGAATATTCAACACAGAAGGAGATAAAATGTAACAGGAAATTCGGTCTCTTTTGATCTCACTCTCTCTTTTGGGCTCTCTCTTTTGCACACTCTCTTTTGAGCTCTCTCTCTTTTGGGCACGCTTTGAGCTGGGGCTGGCAGCTCAGGGAAAGCTCTCGAACCCACGACCTATGCAATAAACCACGTTTCAAGAACTGATCAGCTTTCCAGAGATCTCTCTCGTCACCGCCATTGAGCTACTCTAATAACAAAGTATTTACATTTTTTAAAATCAAATAATTTTTCCAGTTAGTGATCAGACTAGCCATTTCTTTGTCCCTTTCTTTGTCCCATTTTATCATATTAAGTATCAGTTTTCAGTTTCTTTAAATGACTAAAAGCCTCTTAAAGACAGTCCCACATTGAAATTATAGGATACTGCTGCTTTACCCAGTATGCAGAGGAATGTTTGGTATCCATATCACTGAATGTTCTCAATTTAGGCACACAGAATGGCCAAATATGTCCTGCCAAGCATTAATTTCCTGTGATGTTTTTCTTTAACAAACAATATTATTGCATCTTCCTGTTTCATAATAATTTCCTAAGTCAATGAAAGCTCTCTGCATTACTTACTTCCAATCTCCACCTAAAGGGCCGTACCATTGAAAGTTCAGTGAGAGGTCCTGTTATTCCACATGTTTAATTTGAAAAGCCCAGGATCTAATATGCCAGTATCCCAACACATATGTTTACTTACATTGTTATAATGAATATCATGTTAAAAACAAGCATATGTGCTTTATTTTATATATATATATATATATATATATATATATATATATAAAATAAAGCAATACCTGCTTTCCAGCTCCTTACTGTCATCCCTTCAGGGACACTGATTAAAATGACAAACACTGAGTGTTTTTCAGTTTTGAAACAGGCTGAACACTTTTGCCAGTTCCCTTCAGATCTTGTATGCACAGCTTGTATTCACAGCTGGAATATTCAGTCAGCCCCATAACTCCTGTTTTCTGCTCTACAAGAACTTCTGCATTTTACACATATAAATACAAGGATATAAGAACAACTTCATGCAATGCAATACAGTGTTCTTACTTGCAGTCATTATATCTCTCAGTCTTGCCAATCAGCTAGCAATTTGCAAGGACTTCCTTAGGAAACAGAAAAGCATCTCAGCAAATTACTTTGTCAGAGTGATCAAAAGGAAAATTGCTAAATCTCTTCTGCATAACTCACATCTTTGTGAAAGCATAATTCTTGGCCCTCCATGGGACAAGGACTAGTCCTGAGCTCTGTCTAACAGCCAGTTCCAGCATGAATACTGCACACTTCTATGAGGCTCAGGAATGCCAGGATGCATACCCAGTTAATGTCAGTCACCAGAAAAAACTTCCTCTCAGAATTATAGAGTACCAGTTCTCAAGGACACTGAGCAGCTCAAGTGGAGGGAAAATATGAAATCATCTGGAGATTCTAGAGCTCTCGTTATGGCAAAAGTGACTTGATATCTTATTGCATTGGGTCTACAAGGCAACATTGTGATTGTTGCAGTGGACAGCAAGGACAACCTTTCTGAGGAACAGCCATGTGTCTGTCCCACGTAGTTCCACCAGCTCCAATGGACACAGGGCACAGCTGAGCCCTGCAGCCAAAGTGGTGGCACCTCTCAGAAAGCTTATTCAAGAGAGAGAGCGGAGTGAGAAATGTGTGAAATCAACATCAGAGAATGAGGGGACAAGGTGCTCCAGGCAAGTGATAAGTGGGTAAGTGATTCCCTACAGCTCATGCTAAAGCAGGTTCATCTTGATGGAACTCTGGCCCACAACCCATGTTGAAGCAGTTTGTGAAGGACTGCATCCCATGGAAAGGACCCACTCAGGAGTACTGAAGAGTGTGATAAAGAAAAAGTGGCAGAAAGAAGCTGTTACAGGTTGATCCCAGCCATTTCCCATATCCTGGCACAGCTGGCAGCGGCATACAACACTGGCACCACTTAGGGAGAGTAGTCAGGATTGAAGGACTGAAGTTGAGCCTGTGACAAAGAAGGAGGATGAAGGGAAGGCAGTATAGATATTTTGTATTTGTTTCTCACCATCCAGCTCTATTTTAATTGGCAGTAAATTATTTTTCCCATGCCCAGTCTGTTTCCCCTGTGATGTTACTTAGTAGGTTTTCTCCCTGTCTTTGTCTTGACCTATGAATTTCATCTAAATTTCACCTCATCCTGCTGATGCTGAGGAATGAGAAAGCAGCTCTGTGGGTGTCTACTAGGCAGCCAAGGTCAGCCCACCATGTGCAGTGGAATTTGTCATAAAGAAAAAACAGAAAAGTCAGATAAAAGGATTCCGATTCATTGACAGACAAGCTATAAGGACAAAAATAACATCACTTAAAACTACAGACTGTAGCAGAAACAAAAAAGAAAATGTTAAAACTCACATTAGAATTTCTTTCTGTGGTGACTTAGACCAAACAAAACAGTACTTAAAAGAAAAGTGTGAACTTTTCTCAGCTGTCCTGATAGGCATTAACTCTAAAGGCTCGTTATAACCATACAAATGCCCCTGTTTACGTTACTTCTTTGAGCTTTTCAGCAAGCTCGTCTGCCAATGCAGAGATACAATGCTTCTGTTGAGGTCCCGTTGTTTAGAGATACTTTGTTCAGACAAGGTAGCAATCTGTTAAAACTTCAGTTGATTGTAATGTGTAGGGTGAAGTGAAGCCTCAGTCATGCTTGCATGGTGACCAGTTTGCTGTTCAATTTAATTAAATTCATATCGTTTAGAAATTTTATGCATACATTCATACCAGCTGAAGGCATTATTTTTAACTTGAAAATAACTTAAATTATGCACTGACATATTTTTTAAGGAACTGTGTGAATAAAATAAGAAATTTATAAATAAATATTTTTAAAAACCCTATGCTTAGTTGGTCACACTTAACCAATGTATCTAAAATACTCACTATTTTTTTTCTGCTGCAGTTGACAAATCTACTTGCACTTTAAGTATTGGCAAATAACTGGTATTTAAATCTAACAAGACTTGGCATCTTACAAAAAATTGTTTTGGAATAACCACTTCTGATCAACTGTTTGTGAAGATTTAAGCAAGTCACAGATCTAAACTAAACTGATTTCTAACAAGAATATTCTGAAAGTGGTCCACAGACTAAACTGAAAAAAAACCAGACTAACTTTTTCCTCCTAGACCTGAATGCACTGAATAAATTTATTTTTATTTCAACTAATTCTATAAAAGAATTGATTGTTGTTTTTTGGAGGGTTTGGGGTGGTTTTTTTGCCACCATTGTTTTCCTCTAAATCTTATCTCTAGTCTTTAGCACTGTGCAGTTGGCTGGTTGGTTAGGCCCAAGTGAGGACAGGATTCTGGCTATGGTAAAAATAAAAGCGGTGTGAGAGGCAAAGAAGGCAAGAAAGATGTAGTATTCAAGTCACAGGACAATGACTGTGCTACTTACATAAATTGCTATTGATGTCTTCTTTGTAGAAGAGAGAATGTAAAATTAAATGGAATAACAGTAGGGATACAAAAGGAATGAATAGAAGCAAACTAGACTACACCTGCTGCACTTAACAGCTACTCAAGAGAAAGAAAATCTTTGCTGTGATATCACATCTCAAGTTCTGGTCTTTGAGCTAGCTATTCAGGACATATTTTAGAATTACCTGAAAGGTAGAAGCTGCAAAATCAAAGTACTGTGTGGTGGAGTTGTTTAGAAAGAAGAGAACAAAAAGTGAAGAAACCAGAATAGAACTTAGTGCACAGTTAAATCTTAAGGATATTTCTTGTGCTCTATCTTGCCTCACTAGAGACTGCTAGATGCAGTATTGAAGGCTTTGGTACTTTAAAAAGGAAAAGCTTCTTTGTCCAGAACTTCCAAACGTTAAGAAGAGTAATAAGTCTCTACTTAAACATAATTTACTGTGATTAACATGAACCCCTACCAGTGTTAGAAAGATAAGTAACCTGAAAACATAGACATTGAAAGGGACTGTGCTCACTGCATAAGAGTGCAGTTATCTTGTAGAGTGTATTGATTATCTCTTGTCTATAAGCAAAAATCTAACTCAAAAACTGTTGTTAGAAGCAGGGGAGGGGGTAAATAAGTGACATCTTAAGCACAGTAAACATTCTCACCCATACCCTGGTCAGGTGCCAGAAACTTGCTTCAGAAATTTTTTTCTTTTTTTCCCACAGGTGGTAGCCTTCTGTAATGACAAAAAGATTTGTCCATCTGTCCTTAAAATGTTGTACATGATGTGTATTTCTCTTTTAATGGAGACTGAAAGCTGTGCATACCCAAAGTCAGTTTTACTCACGGTATAAAATGCTGCTAAGATAGGAATGTCGTCCATACTTTACTATGACATCTAGAAAAGAAGGACTTGGTTAAAGATGGAATACAAAGAAGTTTTGATGTGAAAGAAAAGTCCTTCTCTCACATGGAAGTGGAGAAAGATCTCCAGACACTATTTTGGCAATTTTTAAGCACTCTATGTAACAATTGCTGCCACTATCACACTGCACAGTGCAGCTGCTTGGTGACCTGGTTCACACAATTAAGTGCCTAGTTTTTGGCTCTCATAGCAGTTCTAACTCCAGTTATTTAACTAGAAATACTGTGAAAGCATGCCTTCAAAAGGGATTTCCAAGGCTGAGAGCTGAGAAACTTTACTAACCGAATCTAGGTAAAGAAAACTGAAAAAAGCAAGATTATTAAGTAAAATAGAACTAAACATCTAGATGTACTAGTTTTGGAGGGCATATAATTAGTTTTCTTCACAATAGCTGGAATGGGGCTATGTTTTGGATTTGTGCTGGAAACAGTGTTGATGAAACATGTATGTTTTAATTACTGTTGATCAGGGCTTACACAGAGTCAATGCTTTTCCTGCTCCTCATCCCACCCCTCCAGTGAGGAGGCTGGAGTTGCGCAGGGAGGTGGAAGCGGGCACAGCAAAGATAGTTAAGCCCAAATGACCACAGGGACGTTTCAGACCATATGCCATCCTGTTCAGTATATAAAACTGAGGGGAAAAGAAGGATGGTGGGATATGTGATACGGCACTGCTCCCCTAGGATGGCTGAGCCACTACCTGCCTGTGGGAATGGGTTAGGTATTTTATTTTTAATTTACCTTAATTTAAAGTTTATTTGCATTCTGACACTCTTTAATTTGAACTTCAGTCCATTGCTCTCATCTATCACAAAATATTCTCTTTTAAGACTGCTTGGGCTAAATTCAGTGCTTCGGTAAGAAACATAGCATAATTATACCCTTCTTGTAAACTTTCAAAGTGTTCTCTTATCCAAGCAATTCCTAAATGTATTTTTCTTAACTCTAGAGGTAAATTTTTTTCTCTGCCATCCATCACTGAGATTTTTTTGTAATCTCATGTACAGTGCTTGAGAGCTGAGCCAGTGTATATGCCTCATCAGGCCTCTTCAGCTCCTTGGACAGGGAATTGTTAAGCATGACAGCCAACGCCACATCATGTTTGGAGCAGTGAAGGCTCCTTGGTTGGCTCCAGGAAGCCTAACCAACTCAGCTGTAGGGCGGTGTGTACATGAGCTGTCCACACATCACTAAGCACCAAGGCATTGCTCAACCTGGAAGAGCAACCATGAGTTAAGACAATGGCACCAAGAGGTCTCTGGCTGACTGACTGTGGCTCACATCTGGGTCCTGGTCAACACAACTTTCCAAGCTTGAATTCATTTGACAGCTGCTGAGACCATCCCCCTCTCATATACCCACACAGTGAGTAGCTTCCTTCCAGATCTCCTTCATTGATGAGGAAACTCTGTTTTCCTGCTGATCTGACCTCTTTCACTCTTGCAAGGTGTCCAAAGGTCTGGTGCCAGACGTCAGCCAGTAATGTCCCCGCAATCCTCTTGCAGAGTGAACGAGCCTTACAGCACAGGTATGCTTTCATCGGGAAGAAGGCAGGTGAGCAGCTTCCACTTTCCAGCTCCGTGTTGTTTACAGCACACTCTCATTCAGCTGCTACTTGTCTTTGCCACTCTGGGAAGGTTTGGACACACAATTTTAATTACTTTTTTGCTTGTGTGCTTTTTTTTTTCGGGGTTGGGATACTCGGTTTTTTCAATAATGACGGTGCGCCTCGCCAAACCACGGTGATCACGGGCAAGGAGCGGGCATAAGACCGAGCGCAGACGTTTGGATTCAAGAAGGAAGGCCAGCTCCCTGCCAAGGGACAGTCCAAAACTCCCTAAGCACGCCCCACCGCCGCTTGTGACCGCGTGAAATGAGAAACGCGGTTGCGTTTGTCGTCGGGCCGTGATTTTATACCGAAAACCGCAAACAAACCCCCTGCGCCGAGCAGCGCAGCACCAGGCGGCCCGCTCCGGGCTGTGGCCGCGGCGCTCCGCTCGTGGCGCCCGTCGGGCAGCGCCCTGCGCCCGCACACCGCGATGGGAGCCTCCCCAGCGCTAGGCAGAAGGCGGGCAAGGGCGCATGGCGGGCGGGAGCTGCGGCCGAGCCCGGCGGCTGCCAGCGCGACCGCACTGCTTCCGCCGAGCGGGCCGGCGGCGGCGCTACTGCTCTCGGCCCCCGCCCGAGGCTCCTCCTCCCGCTGCCGGTCGGTCCCAGGGCTGACATCACGCCCGGGGTTTCCATCCGACCGCGGGAGGGGGAGGCTGAGCGGAGCGGCGGCGTGATGGCGGCGGTCGGCCGGACTTAGGAGTCGGCGGCGGAGCGGAGCGGCGCCCACCCCGGTTCTCCCCGCGCCACTCCCAGTGTGGTCCGGACCCTATTGTTCGAGCGGCAGAGCGAGCGAGCCCGCGGCGCGGGCAGCGCGGAGCCGGCAAGAGCAGCGGCGGCCGCCCAGGCCCCGCCGCGGCCGCGGGAGCTGCCCGCGACCCGGGGCTGCGGTACGAGCAGCAGTACGTCCCGCGGGGCGCAGCGAAACCTCGGGCCGTGGGGGGGGGCCCGGGCAGGGCTGGGCCGGCCGGGCCCCACGCACCGCAGGTAGGCAGAGGCCGCCATGGCTCCCTTCGCCGGCCGGGAGCTGTGCAGCTGCCGGAGATGAAAGCCAGAAGGGGGGCGGGCGGTGCGGAGGAAATGCGGCCCCGCTGCCAGTCGCGAGGGGGGTGGATTCCCGGCGCCGGGCTGGCTCCTCGGGCCCGCTCCCTGTTCTCCGCCGAGAGAGGGAGGGATTCTCCGGGGCCGAGGTGGGCAGTGCGGTCGAGCTGCTCCCGCGCGCTCCTGCGGGGGGAGCCAGTGCGGAGCCGCCCGGGCGGCCCGAGAGCGGCCGCGGCTCCGCTCCGGGCCGTGGGGGGCGCCGGGGGAAGCGATCGTGCAGGGCGGCGGCGGTGGCCTTGGAAGCGCTGCCAGAGAGCGGCGCCCGTGCAGGCCGCGCCGATAGCGGAGCGGGCGGGCGGCCCTGCCCGCGCTCCCCGTGGGCGGGCAGCGAGGGAGCGGCGCGGGCGGCAGAGGATGAGAGTCGGGATCGGGTCGGCCCGGAGCAGAGTGCGGGCGGGGGGGAGAAAGTTTTGCCGCCGCCCGCGATGTTTCCCGGGTTCCCAAGGCGCGGCGGTTCGTGCCGGCGCGGGATCGCTCGGCGCGCCCCCTCCTCCCCTGCGGGGTCCCCGGTCGCGCTTCGTGGCCCCGCTGCGGCTGCGGGGCTCCTTCCGATCGCGCTCCCGTCCCTCATCGCCATTGTTCGCAGGCCGGAGCGGCCCGGCGGTGTGAGCGCAGGGCTGTGCCCGCCCCAGAGCGAAAGTTCACTCACCACCGCCTTGATGGGCTCGGGGTTGGGCTGTGGCTTGTTCTTGGGGAGCACCCCGGGGCAGGCACAATCTCCTTCGCACCGCCAAGTCTGTGAGGGCACAAGTTGATCTGATTATCACTGAGCTTATACTTGCGGCCCATTTACCGTGAGGCTAAACTTTGTCTGGCTGCATCGAATACTGACTGCATAGTGATCTGGTCCAGGAGACTGATGTATATGGAATAATGATCATTCCATCTCTGGGATCTTGCTAGTTTGATTTAGTGGTAGCTCCTGTTAAACAGTACAATCTTTTATCTCCCTGGTCCTGCCCACAACTGCAAGTGGGTAGCATTACCTGTGTTCCTGGAAATGTTTTGTGCATGTTCCACTATGTTTTGTGCATGAAATACATTTTATTGAGCAGACCTTAGCAGAACATTAATATTACCTACCTCTTCAAGTAACCGTTTTTTCTTTAATGTTTAGATCTGTTTTGTCCTGAATTCAATGCTATGCCCAAAGTTAAGATGCAACATGTAGTACAAAAGGGCAGTAAACTGTTATCCACCCTACAGTACTAAGAAAAACACAATTTCTGTAATTTTTCCCATTCTGCAGCTGGTAGTTTAGCAGAAATTGCCATCTTTATAGCACCATCCATGAAAAGTTGCGTAAAGAAGCGTAGTTGCAAAAAGAGGTGTATGCTGGAACACCGCTGCAGTCAAACAAAAAGCAGGACAGGCTTTTCCTGCATTTTGTGTATTTTATTTTGTGTATCTTCCAGTTGTTTTTTTTTTTTTTAATAACTAATATGAAAATCTCTTGTTTTCTGGACATTATTTTTTGTTGCTTCAACAGACAGCAGGAAAAGTGTGGGGTTTTTTTTCTCAGAAAAGGAAATTGTAATAAAATGATCAGCCATGAACAGGTAACACACAAAAAATGCTATTATTGAGTTACAGACATGACATCAAATATGCCCCTTTTCACTGTTAGTGGAAAAAAATAAATTTTTTTTTGGTGTGTCTTTGACTGCATACTTTACACTTGTGTTAATGTTTTCCTTTCCTATTTTAGGTATTTTGGGAGAAATCTTGACTACCCACTGAGAACAATAAAGCAAACACTTACAGAGCCTGGAAAACATACAGAGTAGCAGGAAGTGGATTACTGATATCCACCTTGTAACTTGAGTGGACTTTTATTTATTTTTTTAAACTTTTTAATATTTACAATGAATGGGCACAGTGATGAAGAAAGTGTAAGAAACAGCAGTGGAGAATCAAGGTAAGCACTTGCTTATTTCAGTTATTCTTGGCTATGTATTTTCTTATATTTTGTTTACTAAAACTAATTTATATTTGAACTGAATGCTGAAATGTGGTTTGCAAGCAGATCGTAGTTAGGAAGACTGGCTTTGCTTTCTTACAGATGCTTAATCTGCTTGTTACATTCACATAATTTCAGCTGAAAATGGGAGTGATCATGTATACGTCTTATGTGGTAAACCCATGTTGGCATTCAGCAGAATAGTATCTTTCTTGAGGGAAGAAGGTGCCTGAATATCAAAAACATCAAATAAAAATGTTAAAGCTATCCTGTATAAAGTGCAAGTTACACATGGGTAATATATGTTGTGTAAAACCCTAATTAGGGTGTCTTTAAAGGGGCAGTGGTTCACTTCATGATTCTGTCATTCTTCAGAGCTGTCAGACTAGCATAGGTGAAAGTGTTAGCTTTGTTTCTGGAAGTGAAAGGACTGTTTTGCAGCCATGTTCTTAACTAAAAAGAAACCTAAAATGTCAATTTACAGTCTTTCACGTGTTTGGAAGAGCCCGATTAGAATGTCCTTGTGTCCATGCGGGGTGACAGCCTGTTTGTAGGGATGGAATTAAATTCACTTACTAGAACAGTTCCAAGTTCAAAAAGCCCCTCCTGTGCTACAAACTTTTAGATTTCTAAAACTGGAAATATGACAAACCTAGAGGTTTAAAAATCAACTTACCAATAAAAGGTGAGCATTGGACTTCTTCTCTAAGAGGTGGTTTGTGACTGTTTTTCTGCCCCTCTTACTGTCAGATTACAGCCTGTTGAACTGGTTAGTTAATTCTGTCAGTCAGAGGGCCATAAAGAAGACTACATTCTGCAGATTATGAAACTTGTAGTTGAGTAGAGAGAGATCTGAATTACTGCGTCAAGAGAGGAAATGCAAGAAGAGCATGTAACTGCCAGCTAATCAGCCAGCATGTGCTGGCCATCAAACTTCTACAGTGTATGGTGGATGGGGAAGACAGGGAAGAGAGAATTGTTTAGGTGACCCTGGGTGCAAATCACAAGGAAGTTTATGAACAGTGAAACTAAAGAGACTTTGATAATTATTACGTATTTTTATGTCAAGCTTCCTATTATACACGGAAGTGTTCAAGAAAGAAAATAGATTTTCAATTTTGTGAATAATTTGCAAGCTCTAACATACAGTAATTTTTGAAGATTTCTGCTTCCTATAAAGTTGATACTGTTACAGTTAAGAAACAAGTTTGAAGTCTCTTCTGGAGCAAAATATTGTTTGTTATTTAAAAAAAAAGGCAAAACAAAGCCTTCCAACAAACTTTAAACCTACCTGGAACAAGTTAGAAAAAGCCACCTTGCTAAAGGTCTGTGGAGAAACTATTTTTTACTGAACTGTGATTAACCATAAATATCTGTATATCAAAGTTATTTAAAACCTGAGGAGTTCATAAGACTAAAATAATTAAATGTCATAAAGTTCCCATGAATTTAATGAAAAAATAAGTATCAGGAGGATGCACAGTACTCAAAACTTCATATTTGCCTGAAAAGTGAGACTTTATTCTTCATCTTAAATGTCCTGCTCAGCACATCTTAACACTTCAAAAAATTTTAAAATCTAAAAATTGTTTTTCCTAGGCATGTGTCACTTGATAACCTCATAGTCACAGACAGGCCTTGGAAACTTTTTTTTTCAAATTATCAGAAAGCTGTTCATAAGTGAAGTGAGAAAACTTGCCATTTTAAATGATGGAACCCTCCTCTGTCTAATTAGTTCCAGTATTAAAATAATACAGAATATTTTCATATGACTTACTCTTGGGTTATAGCTGAGTGGTTTTTTACTTTAATTTGTAGGTTTCCAGTATTCTAGATGATTGTCACTTTGAGGTGAGGTACCTTAGCAAGTTGCAGCTGTAGACAGGTAGTTAACTGTAACTTGAGAAGTGTTGCTGTAATTATCCTTCGAATCTGGAAATGTGAATTTTAGAGAGTGGAGGTAGACTTGCAAGTGTGTTTACTAAGTTTGTAGTGATCCCATTCTGCTCAGAATGCTAGGAATGAAAATGAAATTAGTGAAGAAAGCAGTTGAGAACTGCTGCTGCTGCTTTCGAAGAAGATCAAATTCAAGAATTAGTAGGAAAAAAGAAGAGATGAAAATAAATACGGTGATAATCTAAGCAGCAGCATTGATGGGAACTAGGAGAAGTCTTTGAAAATTTGTGTCAGTTTGCAAATTTGATACAAATGCAGTAAAGCCATTTACTTGCCTTTGGTGTATGGTGTCAACTCCCATTGCTGTCATTCTAGAGTGGTAATAAATATAGCCTGAGGTAGGGGAGCCACCATCATTACTTCAGAAAGTTAAGCAGTGGATCATGGCTGGATTTACAAAAGTTCACCAGCACATGGTGTTTTATGGAAACACCATGACTTGAAATGGTTGTGGAAAGCTTGTAGTATTATCAGCAGTAGGAGGGCCTGGAGAAGAGATTGATCATAGACCTCTGACTTAATGCACTGTGGTAAGGGATTGTAGTTGTCTTTTATTCACTGTATCTAGCTGTGAAGGTGATTTTTTTTTTTTCCTGAAGTGAGAAGAATGAACAGTTTGCCACACTGCTTCATACCTTTCCAGCGTTGTATCTATTCATCTGTTTGCCAGATCACTAGAAAACTTTCCCTGGCTGCAGGTGTTGGTCCTGAAGTTCTGTTTTGCTGCAGGTGGAAAAGTGCATGGCCACATGGTTTGGAGTTTCCTTGCCGATTTCAGCAACCTCTGGCATGATGGAAATTATTGTAAACATTGTTAACTAGTCTTGTTGCTTGGTATTCCAGTTTCTGCCCAGTAATCACCGTGGAGTCTACTTTCTAGCTTCTTGTTTACTTGAAATAACTGTTCCGTAATGTTTTTAAGTAGCTCAAGGTAAAATATCACAGATGCCGTTTGTCTGGACAGCAAGTGTAAACACAAAGACTTACTAGCAGTATGCTGAGAAGCAGAGCATCTTTGTATAGCGTTCTTGACAGCATTCAGAGCAATTCAGCGTACAAACTTCAATGTGAGTACATACATTTAAGTTACATAGTAATAAGAAAGCTTAATCAGCAAGGAAGGGCAGTTGTACCTGAACTACAAGACAAGTGCCAGGTAGAACAGGGACTGCAGCAATGAAATGTTGGCTGTATTTGAATAACAATCTGATTTCTCATCTTTTTGCTCTTATGTGTTTCTGGAGAACAAGGTATGGAGAACTTGAGCATACCTTTGTTTTCTAGGTAAAATGGCATGTGCTCAACATATGAGTGAAGGTAGCTCGCCATTTTTGCAGTAAGCAGGAAGCAGCTGCTTAACCAAAGACTTTTACAAGTCTTTACACACTTGAAAGTTGATGATAGGAGAAGATAGTAATTTCAGTGGGTTTAATTTGTTTTGTGGATTGCGTAGTCTGTGGACTACATAATTAAGTAAAGGGTAAAGACTTGGTCAACAGGCTTCAATTTACTATATAAATGTATACCTTCCATAGAAAGTAAAAAAGATTTGTTGAAAGCCACAACTTTAGTTTCTGGCTTTCCTGAAATTTAAGTGGGAGTTAAAATAGTAATTGACGAAGCATATTTGCAGAATTACTTGCATACGCCGGCTCCTTTTTAATAGGAGTTTAATAGATAATATTAGTAAAAGTGTGTGTATACAGCAAGAGAGAGCGTATGCATAAAGTTATATATATTTAGATACATACGTAATGTACAGGAATTCTCAGATCAATAAAATTAGCTAAATGGTAAAGAAAACCATTGGTAGCTGGTACTATAAACAGCTAGTGGATAAAGCAAGCTCTTTGCAGTATTTTTCTCTTTAATTAACAGGTTTTTTTATTTATCAGGAATAATCTCTTGCAGAATTAAGCATGCTAATGCATGATAAGGTGCCCAAATCCAAGTTAAAAGCATCTTTTCACTTCTTATTGGAAGAGCTCAGTTGAAGTATGTATCTAAACCCAAGTTTTTTTTTTCCTAGAAACCTTTCCAACTCGAAGAAAAAATTATAATTTCATGGTCTGGCTCTTGATCTATATGTGATCTTAAGTTTGGTTTTGGAACTCCTCTTGCGTTTATCCCTGGTTTTTTTTTCTAACCCAACTGGATGCCACATACCTGTACCACATATTTTAAATTAAATTCTACTATTCTGAGAGTTTCAAGATTTTAGCTGATGCAATCTTTCCTCAAGAGAAAGTTAAGTTTTGTGATACCTGCAGTGTATGCATCAGAACTGTCCAGATGTGGCTCCTCAGCTGACTTCAACTGGCTTTTTTTTTTCTTTTTTTAAATTAAATTTCATTTAATACTTTTTTGCTAGTGGTCTCTAAGGAGCATCTGGTAAAGACATCCTTGTATTGCTTCTGGATCCAGCTGTGTGTTGAAGGTTGGTTGCATTACACAGCAAAGTAGTAGACTCCTGGGTAATCACTGATATCTCCTGCCTGAGAAGGGTTTTTGGAACTTCCTTTTGCTCTTAAGATAAGTGTGACTTGCATCTTTCAAATAAAGGCTTGCGATGTAGTTCATAGGGTCGTGAAAATTGGTAGGCAATCACTTTAATTTTGATAACGTTGCTTTGTTTGCAGTAGTAGCAGCAGATAATTAGTCTGCAGGACAGGAAACAAAATGTGTTAGCCCATACCAAGAGAACTCAATTGGGTTCATACTCTGTAATAACTAAGGACAGGAAGTACCATTTGGCAGATTGAACATTATACTCTTTGTGCCCTCTGTTCTTTACTGGCAGTGATGAATAAGATAAATCTGCCTTATGCATTATAATTAAGTTAAATAGTTAAGATTTGTTGAAGAAATAAAACTAGTAAAGCTTACTATTTACATAACATTTGCCTATAGAATCTTACTTGCTATTTTACCAGTTTGGCATTTAGCGTATGTTATTCTGCACGTACTGAATTGGGTCTTCATATTCCAATGCTTTTCTTCCTTCGGCGTGTTTAAAAAAACCCCAACAACCAAGCAGCAAAGGAGACAGTTCATTGTCATCTCAGATAAGTTTCAAAGACTCTCAGATAGTAATCTTTCTTTTTTAGTGTGTTGAACTTTAGTTTGCTGAAATTGTTACTCTCTGTGGTGTTAGCATTGAAACAGAAGATCAGTAAGGTAACATCTGTTGAATGCACTTGAAATCTATGGTGTTAAATTAGCTGTTCATGGATCAGTTATCTTAAATTTTCTATCAGTTTGTTCACAATGTGGCTTGTTTAGCTTTCCCTTTTAGGATTTGTATTCCTAGTGCCTAGTTTCCCATTAGCTAAACTAATGGCTCTGCAGCAGGATAATTGCTTTAAACCTGTCATTTCCTCAAAGCATTCCCCAATTTCATTGCATAGGTATTTATTTGGGGGAGTTGGAAAAAAACTACATTTGTTTTAACCTGTTACCTGATTTTGGTGCCTTCTCTAACCTATGTTGCTTTTCTTTCAAAGAGTTTGCAAATAAACACTGCATTCAGACATGGATTTGTGAATATGTAGGGGGTACTCAGAGAAATGTTCATTATAAACAACAGACAAATTCCTTCAGTGTGTCTAAATTCCATACCAAGTCAGATTTGACATGTGCTGCTGTACAGATGGAACTGTCAAGGGCTAGAAGTAAGAGGTTTCTTATGTGCATATCCTGGAAAGTGCTCTTTCTTTACACCCCAGTTTGTCTACGTACATGAAACTAATTTTTCATGTACAACTTCTGTCCTGAGACCTGCTTTCATTTTCAGTATATGCTGTGCTGGCTGCTAAGTTAGTGCTGACTGCTAAATTTTTCATTGTTACTGGGGTTTGTTTGCACAGTAAGAAAATAGTCTCACTTCTGCAGTACCAAGGAGATCATCATTAGTGCTTTATCCATCATATTTTCCATATCCTTATGATGGTCCACTGTTCTGCACAGTCTTTTGCACTGCTGCCTTAGTTTAGTTTGGAGGAGGGTGTTTGGGTTTTTGAATGTTTGGTTTTTTCTATTTCAGTTGAGCAAAGTGAATGCAATGTAAGGTTTCTTGTTCAGGAGCACCTGCAAACACATAATGACATTTCCATATTACCTGTTAAAAATAAGGAATATGTGTAATTTACTTGGAGGTGGAGGAGGGAAGAAGGCTTATGTGACACAGAAAATGGACTTAAATTTTATTTGATTAATGGAGTTAAGTGCCTAAAGGCATAAATGGTCTTCAGTGATTAATCTTAGCAAGCATTGTATTCCTGTATCTATTGTATTAACACCTCAATTAGGTAGCTTAACTTGCTTTGCCCTGTTTGCATCTCCACTTCCTGTTCTGGTCTTAATAGTGTTTAGAATTTCTGCAGCCATTTGGCTTCTTGGAATCCCAGTTGTGTAGGAAGAAGGTAAGAAGAAAAGGCAAATTGGACAATAAAGTAAAATTGGTTAGAAGAGGTCAACAGTACAAGACCAGAGCAAGGGAGGAGGGGTAGATGTAATGTGACATGGTAAATTAGGGTGAATTTGACAAGCACAGATTCATGACAAACTCAGTTAACTGAGAATGACATGTGTTATGCTGGTAGTTTTACTGATTATGTTAGGTAAAGTGACTGTTCTGCAAGGAGACTTGAATGATAAAAACAGGTTCCAGCTCTTCACTGTCCTGTAGAGAGACCATCTTGATAAGGTTTGGAAAGGCTGAAGGAGAGAAAGAGGTAGGTTCTAATTTGTGCTCCCTAAAAATAGTGGAGTTTTCTTTTAGCTACCAGTTTTAATCATACTTTTTTTGAATTAAAAAAAAACTAGATACATATGCACAGACAAAAGAAAAGGCTGGTTAAGTTGTATCTAGGCCATCTGTCCCATTCTACTTTCGGTACCTGCAGGATATCAATGGGAGCATGTCTAAGGTACTAACTTTTGTGCTTTGCTGAACTGTTTCCAATAGAGCAACTTAAGCAAAGACCCTGGCTTGTATAGGAGGAGGAATTGTCAAGAAATAACACACCTGGCATCTCTTTTCTGTAAAAGGAGCTCTTAAGAGAGAACCAGAAGCCCTGTTCTTGAGACAGTATTTGTGTGATAGCATTAGACAGCAGCAGACAGCTAATTGTGACAGTATTCCAACCAGTGTTTGAGGAAATCCTCGATGTTCCTTCCATCCTCCCCCTAGAGATATGATTCCAGAATTGCAGTGATTTGTAATGTCATTTCGGGTGATGAATTTTGTGAAATTCAGAGGTGCTACTTTGTATTAATGGGCATTACATGTTGCAAGGAAAGTTGGTCAGATAGGGATCCTAGTTAAACTATATCAGCTGACACTTCTGGTTCTTTGGCTAGAAAATAGATTGCTTTTAGACTGTGCCTTGAAAAATGCAGAAGTTAAAGAATCCCATAGGCAAACATGGAAGAGAAAACAACCAGATGTTATGACTACCTCACTGCTGTTATCTCCCTGTGTTTTTAGTACTTTTATTGCAGAACTTGTGTTCTGTTTCTTTTATGCACGTAAACTGCCTTTCTATCAGAAAGGTTTTTGCCCTTATCGTAGCAGTGATTTTAAAGGTCACATTTTAGCACAGTGAAATATTCTCACTTATCATTTGGTTTGATGTGGTAGCTTCCATTGAGTATTTTCAGAAAATACGTATTTTCTTTATGTCACATCTCCTTTCCTTTTCTACTTCAAGGAAGATTAAACCTTTTCTGGGATTCTGCTAATACAAGTTGTTAAAATCAGAGATTACTTGTTAAAATAAGAAATTACTTGTCTTCATGCTCTAAACAGCTTTTAGACCTCTCTCCAGCTGATGATAGTTATTTTTGCCTTGTTATACCTGGCTGTTGAGGTGTCAAATTTCAGGAGATGAAGAAAATATCATATGAGCTATTAAAATCTGTCTGAAACTTCTGTATGTATTTTCCTATGACCTTAAAAAACTCAAACAATTGCATTTCAAAAACTGGTAAACGGGCTCTAAATTTGCAGTGGTGCTGGTAGACACTGCAGTGTGTTCTATGAGTTCTCTATGCTGTTGCCCATTTTATTGGTCACATCCCTGCTGTGCACCAGGGGAAAGGAGAGAAGGTATTACACCATGTAGTCAATGTGCTAAAATTGAATAATACCAAAGACACCTTTTTTTGTTTGAAATCAGTTTAGGATTTTTTCCTAGATTCTGTGTTAATTTCCACTGGTTTATGCTTCAGTTTCAGGACAGCAGTCTCAAGAAATACTCCCTCATCATTCCTGCTTGTTTTCCCACATCTTCTTACACGCTTAAGAATGTTTATGAGAACAGAGGCTGTTTTGAAAAGCTCTGTTCTCTCTGTGAATGGTACTGACACTATAGGGGACATTGGAGAGGGCAGCAATATCAATGTCAGAAAAAGTTTTTTTAATATACCCTAACCAATAGGTGAATGTATTGGTGAGGACTGAATATGCTTTCGAAGTGTGGCAGTGTATACTGTTCCCAGTATGAATTGAGTGAATATTTCTGTAATTTAGAGCAAAGGTAGGAGCAGTTAAAGAGAAATTTTACAGTTCTGTTTCTTTTTTCTGCATTCCCCTTTTACTATGAGGATGTGACAGATATAAATACTCTCCTTGAACGCCTCTGTGTAAATGTATGTACCTTTTCTTAAGTAATTCAATTTTTACTCTTAAGTTTAGCATCTAGCATACTAGGATTTAATCTGAATTACTGAATAACTATGACCCTCATGTGGAAGAGGGTCATAATTAACTTGGCGAGAGAGATTACAGATTGATGATAGTTTTTAATAGCTGAGGTTTGCTTAGTATGTCTGGGTTAGGGAGAAAAGGTTAGGGAGAAAATCTGTCCTTTACCTTTTTTTTATCCGTTAGTGCAGTGGTCTCCAAAATGGTTGGCTGCGCACTCTTGTCAATATTTCAGCATGCATCTCGATGTATATATAGTCCATTTATGAAGTATATGCATGTAATAATACTTGTACTAGAATCTACCTTATAAAACATATACAAGAAAAAGAAGTTTTAAAAGTATGAGATAAATACTTAATATTTGAAAATATTAGGGTTTTATTGGTAAAATAACCCTTTTAGCACTTACTAAAAATATTCAGAATATTCTTGTTTAGTAATATGTTGGTTTAACATTTTGTGACAGGGGTTCAAGGGTATGGTACTTCGTTAAGTTTATTTTGGTACCTTATTTCAATGACTAGCACATCTGAAGAGGATACCTAGCAAAGACACATTGCTTCAGACGAAAGAAGTACATTGTTTACTGCACTTACTAAGTCACAGTTCTCTTTTTTTTCAATCCCATCAGCTAATTATGCAAAGGTTTTTCTTAATTTTTTTCTAGTAAATTTCCAACTACCCTGTCTTATCATCTTGTGCATATTAATCTGAATGGATTGCAGTTCTCATGTATTTAACAAATGGGTTCAAAACCTACTGAAACTTTTTGAAAGATTTTTTTAAAATCTGGAAAGGCTGGAATTTTTTATCTCCCAGTTTTTTAATGTGTATAGATACCCATAGCTTTTTTTAAGGTGGCACACACTGGTTTTAGTAATAAGATCACATAATGATGGAAACCTTCACAAACATCTGTTTTCAAAATGCTGTCTCTATGGCATGAGTTTCTTTTGAAAAGCAGCTATTAAAATGTCATCTTCACTTGGAAGGGATACAGTTTACTTATTTTTTTCAAAAATATCTGCTAGGTAGCATACTACTGGTAACAAATTGTTTCCACAAAAATGGTCGGTATATTTGAAACACTCTATTTAAAACAAACAATCAACATCCTCAGGACACACCCAAAACTAATATTCCTGGTCCACAATGCTCCTTAGCATGTTGAGCTAAGGAATAAGGAGCTCCTTACCTCCTCTTATGGTATAAATATTTTTTTATGTTCATTTCCTATCTTGTTACAAAGTATTGTAAATATTTTGCTGTTTAATGGACTTGTTTTCATAAAATTAAGAGCATCAGTGACTTCCTGCAGTCTTCTGGCTCCAGATTCTTTGCTGCAATAGCTTGCCTACTGTTGATGGAGTGGATTAATTTATTTTGTAGTGCAATCTCTTATTGCCCCTACTAGACTCTGGTTTTTATTCCAGTCAAAGCAACCACACATTCCTAGTTACATTTGCATAGTTTTTTTCATAAAAACTTTTTTTTCTTCTTTAATTGAAGAAGTAGTTTATTTTTTATAAAATAACTTGTCTAATGCTTTTCCTTTAGGAAAAGTAATTTTTTGTGTGCCTTACTATTGAAAGTCCTGAATTTGGGACATGTTAGAAGCATCTGTACTTTCATCCAACCATAGAGCAAACCTCCTGAAATGGATGATTTGTTCAAATACTTGATTCTTAAAAAAATCTTCAGCAGTTTTTTCTAAGTGTCTTGCTAAAGTGTTTGCTGACAATGACATGTGCTTTGGTTTGTCACTGTAGTTTTCCATGCATTATTTTAGTTATTTTTAAACAATAAAAACTCAGTTCTCTGATGTAGTTTTTTCCCCCTTTATCTTAGGTAAGATAACCTGAGAGCAGACTGCTAAACATTTACCACTAAATTAAGGGACATTTTTTAAAGTTAAGGATTGACTACTGCATTACTTGAAATATTGCTGGAAAAAATGAAGGCTTATCTTTGTGTTCTGGATAATTAGTTTTCAGATGTCTTGCTAATTTTGATGGTTTCATGCTACCATTGGCTAATATCTTAAGATGTGATGCACATTTAGGATAAGAGTAATTGTTAACATTGGTAAGTAGTATTTTGAATAGTCTTGATAACTGAAATTTTCTTTAATCCAGCTTCTTGTCAGATGTCATTAAATTCTCATTGCCTGTTACCTTGGAGTGTTGCTTATGAAGAGCTTGTACTGCAGTAGAAGTGTCAGCGCTGCCATTGTCTTTGCACATGCACTCACAGTACCTTCAGTCCATTGTTTCCTTACAGGACCCTTTTTAAATTACTTCTCCATTCTGTAAGGGTTAGTTTGGTTAAAGCTAAGTAATGCTATCCATGAATCCATCTAATCAGGCAGAGACAAACCGTGGTCTGTCTCACTGCACACAGAAGGAATGGAGCAATCGCACCACTGTTACTCCCATCTGGGCTGTGGAGTATGTACTTCTCCCAGCGCCACTCAGCTGCCTTATGTGACACTGGGCCATCAGACATATGGACTAAGTAAGCTTACAAGTCACACCATGTATTTAATACTTGAATGTTTATAAAAGTTGAATTTGTGGTTTGGGGTTTTCTTTCTTTTTCTTCTTTTTTTTATTTTTTTTTTTTTTTAATTTCGTGGGTTGTTACTTTGTTTTGTGTTTGGGTGAGATATTTTGGTTTTGTTTGTTTTAGGTAAAAATAAATCAAAATACCAGTTTATCTTGCACACCTTCTGGTTTCATGTACTCCTCTTTAAAAACCATCGTCCTCATGCACAGGTTTTGTCTCCTTAGAGAAGTGTGGTGAGGCTGGGAGAGGGGGAAACTGTTTCTCTTTCAAAGAACCTCTTAGAGCAAATGCTGCAGCTAAAAGGCAAGCTCCTTGGAGCATGAGTAAGCCTTTAGGCAAATCCTGGCATTCCTCACATCATTCCTCACATTTGTAGTATGGGTTGTCTTTATCACTAGGAAGGCTGCCTTTTAGAGATAGTTTCTCTGTTTCTCCAGGGTCACTGGCTCCTGTGATAGTGTGAAGCAACAACTCATTGTTCAGTTTTGTTTAGGTCAGCACTACATGTGAAACAAAAATAAAAAGTACAGATAATGTCCCAGTGATGTTATGTCTGCAGAGGCAAAGTGATAGAAATCGTTGGTCTCTGTGTGTTAAATTGATATGATATAGTAAATTGTTAGAATCTGTGCTGAATAGAAGTTGAAGTGGATAACTGCTACTACACTGGGTTTCAGTAAGACTTCATTTTCACTGTCTTATTTTTTCATTGTGGACACTGCTCAAGAGATATGGCTAGAAAATGCCACAGATACACTTCACTTTTCCATTTGTTGTGAGTGGAGACGTAATTCTTTATTCTCCTCTTTATGTAAGTCTTTGCATGTTTTGGATTTCTTCATTTTTAGAAAAAGTTACATAGGTCTAAATTTTTAATTCATTGCTGCTGCTTTCTTACAGGTGTTTTGTAAAATGCAAATAAGGTGCTCCTTTATATCTGAAGTGGATAATTAGTTGGGGTCTGATACTGGTCTAAAACTGCTTTGCGTGAGATATGTGAAGAAACAAAGAAAACAGTTGATAATCAACTATTCTTTCTGTCGGCCTTATAGATACAGAGCTTTAGAACTAATTAAGAACTAATTCTTAGGCTGAAAAATTCTATTCAATTTCTGTTGAATAGATAGCTAGTCCTGTGAGACAGCAGAGGTTTTTTTGTTGTGTTGATACAAATATGTTTTCTTTAAACTGCTGTGTTATACAAAATATTATCATTGGAAGTGCTAGACAAATATTTATTTTTTTAAGTACAGAAAAAGCAAAGGGACAGTATGCCTCCGGAAGTGTATAATATTTTGGTCTTGACATGAACATGTTCTCTATTGAATCTTTGACTTACAAGATAGAAAGAAAAACACTAATTTTCCCTCTAATATTGAAAATACTTTACACACTGAAAACTGAGCCCTATACATGTAGTTCTTACTATAGATGTGTTTTTTGCCTTATGTGCCCCTTTGTCACTCTTACTGTTGTTCAAATCCTTCATGTTTCTTTCATGAAAGGAAAGTAAATCCTTTCAGGTATGGACTGTTGGCAGCTGTTGGGGATTTGTAGGTGTTACATCTCATGCAGTGCTGCTTGTCTATACTGTCTTAAAGATCTGCAATTTGTCTTTATGCAGAACTTATTTTCTATTTGACTTAATACATCCTATGCGAACAAGAGCTTTGGGTTTCAGACTTAAGGTGCTGTCTTTGTAGTTTGTCACTCCCAAGTTTCAGGTTGAAACAGTGTATGAAAGTATATGATAGAAGAAACATTGCTTTGACAGCACTCAGAGCCCGTCAGTTACTTGTTCTGTGGCAAGGCAATAGGGAAGATTTTGGCTATTCAGTAGAAATGAAAACTTAGTTGTTATTCTTACCTATTTTTTTTAATATGCACTGTAGTTCCATGAAAATATCTGGTAGTATGTGGTACACAGGCAGAACTTTATAGTTCACACAAGTTTCACACAGCTGTATAAATTTGGATGGTTATAGTTGAAGTAAGTTCTTCCCAACAGCTTTGTGTGTTTGAACTCCTGTAGTGCTTTTTTTGAGTTAATTTCAAATGTTTTATGCATGTATGTAAACTGACATAGATTTGATAAATGTTTCAGCAAGTCACTGCTGTGACCCTAGTTGTAAAATTACTTCGGGGTACTCAGTTTGTCTTTTCCCCTTTCCTTGTTCTGATTCGACACTGGGATAAGAAAAGCTTAGTAAGATATTATTGATGCTGTGGTCTTTAAATTTCATATGACTATTTTTTTCTGTTCTGTATACCATATGTTAATCTCTGATAGGGACTGTACGTTGTCCTTTATGCATGATATCATTAAAGCAGCTCTAAATCAGTTAGAGTGAACTTAATAAAGTTAATTGTTTTTTTCTTCATGTAATTTCACTAATTTTTCTCCCCATTCCTTTTACTTCTATGTGCAGGTTTGTTTTGTAGTCTTGCATTTATTAGTAATGTGGTTGAATTAAGATTTTTACTGTTTGTTAGATGTTACTGTGAGTTGTGATGCAGTTGAGGCCAATTTATTTTGAGAAACAGGGATTATGGAATAGCTCTTACTTTGCTGGTCCTTCTCATAAGCCTAATGGGAATTCATTACCAGAGTCAGAGCTTTGATGAGAGCTATCTGGCAAGATAAGGAACCTGTGGGGTTTTTTTGAATACTATATGATCTACATCAATACCCACATGTTGACATGTTGGTGTTGTTTAACAGAGACCTTAGATGATAGCTATTCGATCTCTTATTAAATAAGATTTGGCATTAGCTGGTTTTTTTGCATCCAGCTCTGCAGCAAACAGTATTATCCACTGGACTTTTATTTTCCCTCTTTCAGTCCCTTTGGTTTTGAACTTACATTCAATTCCTGTGAAGAACATCAAACTACTTAAAATTTCCCATGAATTGTTTATCCCTGGAGGTGTCCAAGAGGCATTTTGTCTGGTGCTGGGTGATGTGGTTTAGGAGTTACAGTGATAGTGCTGGGTTCACTTGATGATCTTGAAGGTCTCTTCCAATCTTGATGATTCTGTGATTCTATCTAATCAGTGTAATTCTTGCTTACTTATCTAAGTAAATAATTTTTTTTTCATCTTTTCTGTTAACTCTCCACCATTCTCTTCTGTTTCTGGTTTAGCTGTTTCTTATAATGTTAGCAAGTTGGCCAAGATGTCTTATTCCAGTGTTAGTTTTCCCATTCTACCTTAGAAAACAGACACTTTGTTTTGGTTGCCTCTGTCTCTGTAAGCAATTGAACCTGTGGTTAGCGCTGTATTAGTATATGTGAACTATTTTACTGCTGTATGGAAAGCGAACTTAATTACCATCCATATGGCTTTGTGTTTTGCATAAATTTTTGATTTGGTAATCCACATTATTACTGTCCTCTTTGAGCAAGCCTAGTCCTACGTGAAGGTACCTGATTCTTTTCCCCTCCTTCAAGGTCCCTGTAGGATTTACGTATTTTTGGTAACTTTTTATGACTGGTACTTTGGCTGGTATTTACTTGTGTCTCTCCATGCTGAGTTTTCTTCCATATATCTTAATTTATAGTTAGTGCTGCCTTCTGTAGTCTCCCTGACATGTACTTATGGCAATTTGCTTTGCTGAGAAATAGTAAGGCAATATTTGTGTGCAGAAACTCTTATTACAATGAAAATCTCTTAAGAAGACAATCATGGAGTGCCATTAATTTCTGGTGTCATTTATCCTCTGATCATATATTGTAGCATCATATTTTGTAACCTGCTTTTTGGGCAAGTGAGGTTAGTGTTATAGCGCCATGCCTGAAGTAAGACTTTGATGAAAGAAATCAGAAATTTTGGAGCAGCCTTGTTTCCCAGCTTTCTTCTCAGTAAGTGCAAGGAACCCAGTAGCAACATGTTTCTCCACATCTTGCCCTTCAGAGTAAGGGAGCTTAGCCATGTATGCCTTGGATTTCTTTATTTTGTGGTTGCTGGTTGCAGATAGCTGATGGAGGTGCACTTTGCAGGGATCTGTTAATGAATAGCTTCATTTCTTCTTTGCTGGTACAGTTTTGTTGGTGGCAGCAAAAGTAGAGGAGTGATTTTGCTTTGTTTTGCAGTTTTAAAATAGTCAAGTATATTCTGGGACAGATGATCAATCTTCCCTCTTCCCCACCTCACCTCCAGCTATCTGTCAGCCAGATAAATTATGTTGGCAGAGATCAGCTGCGCTTTGTTACAGTTTTGGCTTTAACATTTTCAGTTCTGGCTTCATGTTTGCTCTGGATTTTAAGTGTATGTGTAAATGTGTACATAATTTGAAATTGTTTTGCTATGTGGTGTTTCTCATGATAACTTTGAAATATAGTATTAATCTAGTGAGGAATTTTACTAAAGTTTCTAATTCATCTGCTCTGTGAAGTTGTTCTAGAAAAAATAAATGCTGTAAAGTTTTAAAACGGTCCTAAAATACATAACTTCAATTATTGCATGTTCTAATCGTGTTGAGTCCGGTGTTAAATGAACATACAGATGAAATAATATAGACAGGTCAAGTGTATGCCAAGGAAAGTGCTTTGGCACTGGTCATACCACCTCTGACAAATTTTGTGCTGCTCTTTTAACAGAAGAGCATAATCTGTGTAGCTTTTTGTTTTAAGGATTAACACAGACTTGAAGATTGAAAACAATATTGGATAGGCCTTTTTGAAGTAGACTGTACCATTAGCCATGGCATTTGACAGAGCTAAGTAGCAATTTTGAAGGGGATGAAGCTCAACAGTTTGTGTGGCTACAAAGCATTTCTACCACTTTTATTCCTCTGTGTGACACTGCTGTATTTATTTGAATGGTTTTGCTTTCTCTTTATTTTGGCTTCACATAGAGAGTGTCTAATTACACTTTGAATTCTTAATCCCTGTTTATTTTTAGCTTTATTCAGCTCAGCTTAGTCAACTGCCTCCATTAGTGTGCTACCCATTTGTCTCATCTAACTTTACATTTGAGTTATAGGTAAAGCTACGGTGACTTTTTTTTTCTTTTAATCCTGTTACTTTGGCAGTTGTGTAATATCCTACTAACTTGTCATTGCAGCCGATCAGATGACGATTCTGGGTCAGCATCAGCTTCTGGATCTGGTTCAAGCTCTGGAAGCAGTAGTGATGGAAGCAGCAGCCAGTCAGGCAGCAGTGACTCTGACTCTGGTTCAGAGTCAGGCACTCAGTCAGAATCAGAGTCTGACACATCTAGAGAGAAGAAACAAATTCAATCTAAACCACCAAAACTTGATGGATCTGAGGTAAACAAGATAGATAAATTAATCCTTTGGTGGGGTGGCGAGGAAATACTAAAAAATATATTAAAATTATTTTAAAGAGCAGTATTCATTTAAAAAATAAAACGGTAATGAAGTGTTCTTAATTAGATTTTACTTGATTAGGTTAGTGAAGGCATGTACTTTGCTGCCTTAAACATTGGGCAGGTTTCTCATATAAGTACTTAAATTTGTGGTTTTAAAATTCTCACATTTGAAAGTATTTTGAGTTAAAAGCCTGCCTAAATTTCATCATACAGAAGTATGCACTAATTTACTGGAATTTATGGAAGAGAAAGATACACATAATGTTACTCCTGAATTCTGTTTTTACATTGTTTCTCTAATGCTTGGTTTCATACAATAAATAATTGTATGAGAATTTCGAGCTTGCATACAGTTAGCTTTCTTTATCAGTAAGTCAGCTAAATACCGGAAAAAGTGGTGAAATTCTTGAGAAATCTCTTCAATCCAGCGGGCCAGAATGACCTGCACACTCCCATGTTTGTGGAGTGGTATACCATATTTATGAAGAATGTTATAGATTAATTACACCAAGGACTGAAGACTCTTAAGGATTCTCTGTTAAATTTTTTTCCAATGTATGCGAGTATTACTGTATGAAACAAAATCACAGCAGCTAAGCAGCCTGAAAGGATTTATCTGCATGAATTTAAAAATGTACTATATAAAGTTTTGCTTTAACAATTATCTACACAATTATGGTTAGACATGTTGCAGTAATTATCCTGGTGATTAGCATATAACATTCTGTTTTGTGGAAATCTTGTGACTTTAAAAAACTGTCGTACATTGTTATTTAATGCAGTGTTTTGTAGTGAATTTTTGAAATTGATAAAGATGCTTAGGAAAATAAAGGAGACTTTCCGTATGTTTAACTGACTCTTGTATCTCTATTCCTGTTTAGTTTTGGAAGTCTAGTCCAAGTATACTTGCTGTGCAAAGATCAGCAGTGCTCAAGAAGCAACAACAACAACAAAAGGCAGCGTCATCAGATAGTGTTTCAGAAGAGGTGATTAATGTAATTTTTAAAATGTACACATGCCCATCTCATTGTCTTACACGTTGCAATAAAATTACATAGAGCAAATTTATATCCTCTGAGTGTGCATAGAAGCCTGGGGTTAGTCTATAAAATTAACATTTAAATAACTGGCATTTTTATACAGAAAAGTAAAGATATCTCTGGTTACTTGTTTTCAAGTGAGCTGTCCCAAAATTATAGTAGTCCTGATTCTGTGCTGATTTTAGGTAGCTGTTTTGTGTTGTCTGGACAAAATTTTCAAGCCACACAGTACTGACTTAAATGATATTTCCGGCTTCTTGAGTTTTGTAAAGACAAATAAAAATACTAAAATAGTTTTCAATGTCTTTTTTGTAAAAGGTGTCTTGTAGTTTTCAGAAATTTCATATGAATTATAAAACTTATTTTTACAAGTCTTGCAATAGTTGCTACAAAAGAATTCTTGTATTTTAAGAATGAGGCCTGTATTCCAGGTATTTCAAAACCTAAATCATAGGCTAAAGAAATGTTGACTTTTTGCATAGGAACATCTTTTTAGAGCAATAATCGGAACTATGAAATGTAATTTATTTGTAAAGCAGTCTTTTTATCCTGTATTGCAAAGACTTTGCCACGTAGTCACACTCATTTGGCTGGATTTCTGTTTTTGTCTAATTTAGCAGCTCATCCTTTAAAAAGGAAACTTAGTCATGTATTATTAAGGTGTTATTTTACAGCTTTAAGCACTTTCTTCCAGAAAGATACTTTTCAGGGTAAAAGTTATTCTCAGCTACGTTTAAGACAATGAGATTTGCCTTAAGAAAATCTAACTTTAGGAGGGTTCTTGTTTTTTTCATCTATTGTAAAGAAAGAAGGGGCATGCTATTCTTAAAATTTCTTAAATTGGTATTTTAATGGGAACAAATGTGGAAGGTGAAAAAGCTTTGGGGGTAGGAGGTTTCATTAGGATTTTTACAGAAACATCATCTTGATTAATGTGTAGCAGCTTACACCATGACTGCATTTTTGTAGGCACGGTGTTGATTTTTTAAGATGGGGATTTTATGTGGTGTTCTCCAGAGCAATATTGGCACAGTGTATTCATGGATGGATAAATAGAAAAACAATAGCAGTATTCTAACAGCTAAACTGCAAGTCATGAAGAGGGTAAAACATTAATACTATGCCTTCAATTTGAAAGTGATGTATCTTTTCAATATCTACTTGTTAGAAGTACTTCATTCTATTTGTAATAATGAATTGGCTTTGGTTTATTTCCTTCCCCTGCAGGACTCCTCAAGTAGTGAAGATTCAGCAGATGACTCATCCAGTGAAACCAAGAAGAAAAAACATAAAGAGTAAGATATTTTCCTAAGTAACAGCACACATTTTTATCACAGAGACAGATAGTTGTGGCTTATGCTTGATTTCCTAACTCTGAAATACTATTAAGTTCTCTTTTTAATTTGTCTTGATCTTTCATTTCCAATTTTGTAGTTTTAAAATAAACTCTCAGATGATCATGTCCATCACACTAGTTTCTCAGCAAAAGAGTCTGCAATATTGTTTGAAAACATTCATCAGTGCTTTTATTTTTAAAATATTGTGTTGTAGTTTACTTTTAGTTGGAGGCCCTCCATAAAAATTCTTGTGGAGGTCGGAAACTACTTGAATAGGTTGTCTCAAATCAAATTCAAGTTAGAATCCCGTAGTTAATGTCAGATGGCTTTTCTTTTGGATTTTTGTGGGGTTGCTTTTATTTCCTTTTTCTCTTACCTTGAACATGCTTAAAAGTCGTTATAGTTTTGATATTAAATAACTTTATTAATATTTAAAATTATTAAAGATTGAATTTTTCTGTATAAAGTCAGTGTTTGAATCAAGATACTGTACCTCATCTTTCCTGTCATGAAGTAAAACATCTTAGTTAAGGAGAAAGCAGGGAATCCTGCTGCTCAGTCACAAATGTCTTACTCATGGTAGCTTGCCTGGCTGTGAAGCACTGCTGTGAGAGTTTAGTGGGAGCTTTTGGGAGCCAGTGCCACTCACTAGTTGCTGCAGTTCAGGTTTTTCTGCATTTCTTGAATCTGCCTCTGTTATTTTTCAAATCTCATGCCAAAGTTGCTGATTCTTTACATGGGCCACAGAGACCGTAGGCATTAGACAGTGTGGGACTCTCCAGAATACAATATGATAGGACGTTATGGTTTGAACACGTCTAACTTCTGATGAATATGTATGTTTCCAGGCAGACTCGTTAAGTGCTTTGTTTTCTTAATGTCACGTTAACTCATTTCTTCATGCTGAAATTTATATAGAAATACAGATTTTTGTTGTTATTTTAGATTTTAAGTCTATCTCTTGGGAACAGAAAACTTAGTCCAAATCCGTTTGATGCCATTGGACATTTTTTTACTTATTCACCGAGGGCAATTTTCTGTCTCATCAACTGAAATAACTGTTACAAGATTTTTATTTCTGTGAAGAGTCTTGAAATTACAGCAGATCCCTTATGGATGAATGACTGATATAGAATATGCAGCAACGTGAAATTACTGTTTTGTCTTTCATCATGTACAGCGAAGACTGGCAAATGTCAGGATCAGGGTCAGTATCGGGAACTGGTTCAGATTCTGAATCGGAGGAAGACAGGGAGAAAAGCAGCTGCGAAGAGAGCGAATCTGACTATGAGCCAAAAAACAAGGTCAAAAGCCGGAAACCTCCAACCAGGTAAGAACCTGAATGCTCTGGTACTATTTCTAAAAAGCAATTGAGTATTTACTGCTACTGTAAGTGTGACTGAAAACAGTAATACTTAACGAGAAGAAAAAAAACCCAAACCTTTTTTTTTAAATTATATATAGTATGATAATATATTAATGCTTTCTAGTGAATACCTTTCCCTGTCTGCTTTAAATGAAAGCAGAGTAATTGAACATTTATTAAATACATGTATTCAGAAAACAATGCTGAAGAATTACTGTTGTTCCTGTTGAAACATCATTGTCGTGTCATACATTATTGTCTTCAAGAATTAAGCCAAAAAGTGGGAAAAAGAGTGCAGGACCAAAAAAGAGGCAACTTGATTCATCAGAGGATGATGATGAGGAGGAGGATGATGATGATGATGATTATGATAAGAGGGGATCTCGTCGCCAGGCAACAGTCAACATTAGTTACAAAGAAGCTGAAGAAACCAAGACGGATTCTGATGATTTGCTAGAAGTTTGTGGAGAAGATGTTCCACAACCTGAAGAAGATGAATTTGAAACTATAGAGAAATTTATGGATAGTCGAGTTGGCCGTAAAGGAGGTATTTTTTTAAGTGTTTTTAAGATCTTTGTTAAGATCATGGTGCAACTTCAACGCATATTCTCAACTGTTGGTTAAAGAGTAATAGTTTTAAAGTTACAAAGAAGTCATGCTGTTTCACCTTTCATATTCATAAGAATGCTCCTGTTCCCATCTAAGCATTGCAGAATAAAATACAGAAAAATTACATACCTAAGTAGAAAATAAAAATCAGATGAAAGATAGCTCTGAATTGCATAAATGCTCACCATATTGTTATGACACTGTAGAGTTCAGTGGTACTTGATCAGTACAAATTACGTACACTGCAGTGGAGGAAGTAGACTAGATGGGAGAGCTGACTAGTAGTCTGAACATTGAAAGAGTGTTCGCAAGGCTGAACCACATGAAATCATGATTTCAGTTACTGCAGTGCAAATACAGAACAATGTGTGGAATTGCTACAAAAAATGCTTCTAAAATTTCAATGGTATCTGGAATTCTGTTTTGTATTTGAGTCTGCAAGCTAAAATCATAGACTCATAGAATGGTTTTGGTTGGAAGGGACTTCAAAGATCAGCTAATTCAAACTCCTCTGCCATTGGCAGGTATGCATTCAGCCTGGCCTTAAACTCTTAATTTCCAGGCATGGTGAATCAAGAGCTTCTCTGGGTGTAACTGGGCAACCAGTTACAGTGTCTCACTCCCCTCATAGCAAAGAGTTCTTCCTAATACCAAATCAAAACCAGTTTAAAATTATTTCCCCTTGTCCTACTACTACGTGCTCTTGTCTAAAGTCCCTTTCCAGCCTTCTTATAGCCTCCTTTAGGTACTAGAAGGTGCTGTAAGGCCTCCCCAGAGCCTTCTCTTCTGGTATAACAGCTCCAACTCTCAGCCTGTTTTCATACCATAGGTGTTTCAGCCCTCTTACCATCTTGGTGGCCTCCTCTGGATGTACTCCAGCAAGCCTAGATCTTTCTTGTGGTGGGGGTCCCAGAGCCTGGGGTCTTCCTTTTTTCCCTTTTTCAAAAATGAGGTTTATGTTTCTCCTTTTCCAGTTAGTGTGAACTTCCCTGAACCACCATGACCACCATGACCATGAAATTATGGTAGTGATTTAGCTATTTCCTCTGCCAGTTCCCTCACAACCTGTAGATGTATCTCAGGTTCCATGGACTTGTGCACATTCAGTTTCCTTAACTGGTCCTTAACTGATCTTTTCCTGGATTGGGTGATTTTTCTTTCTCCCATTCCCTCCCTGCTTTTGAGTCTCTGGTGTGGCTGAGTCACTTGCTGGTGAAGACTGGGACAAAACAGTTACTGAGTACCTCAGCCTGCTCCTTGTCCCAAATAACCAGTTCTCCCATACTAGGATTCTTAATTATAAAAGCAAACACATGAAAAAACCTCACCCAAATGCAGGGCTCCTTGCACTTCAGGGCTACGTTCCTCCATTTAATTACACCTAGTGACTGAAGTTATTGACCCCTCTCAGAACTTGTACTCTTGTTTTTCTCAAATTCTGTTTCCCATGCTATCCCATCTCCTGTTCCAGTGTATGGTGTTACTGCTGTGGTCAAAGCCTTAGGAATTAAAGTTCTTTCATTCTTCCTGCCTAGATAATGTTGCTGCTTTTTGGCGTTGCCGCTCTGACTTTATCTGCTCCAGCACCTTGCTGGTCTCATTTCCTTATCAGCACCACTGAGATTAGCTCACTTGGTTAGAGCGGGATGCTAACAATGCCAGGTTTATGGGTTTGATCCCCACGCAAGCTTAAGAGTTGGACTTCATGATCCTTGTGGGTCCCTCCCAGCTCAGAATATTCTGCAATTCTGTAGCCTGTCCTCACCAAAATGAGCCTGTTTCCTGATGCTAGTGTGCTGCAGCTACAACACAGTCTGTACTTAAGCTGTACTTAATTTTAACCTCGTAAGATAATAGAGACAGGACAATCAACAAACTTTTTTTGGAAGCCAGAGATTTATAGTGTTAGGAGGTTTTTCATGTCTTGAGGCTGTTCAGACGTAACATCAGGTGTCTTCTTTATGCTCAGAGATAAGAATAGTGTAACAGAAGATGACAAGCAGTATTAGTGTGGAGCATTCCCTAGTGACTGCTTTAAAAACCAGGAATACAAATAAAATTCTCTTGAGGAAAGATAGGATATTGCAGGTTAGGTATAGAAGTTTTCATTGCTTTTTTGATTCTCTTGACTACTTGTGCGTGTATTAATAATCTTTCATAATAGTAATGCATCATAATCTTTCAACTAATAGTAATGACATGAGTTGCAGTAGACAGTAGTCAAGTATATGCTCATCTAAAATTACCACCAATTACTTTACTACATTTCTGACTGGTTAACTTATGACAATGCACACTTATTCAAGACATATGCTGTGGTTTCTTTCTCAGCCACAGGTGCTGCAACCACAATATATGCAGTTGAGGCAGATGGTGACCCAAATGCTGGCTTTGAAAAATCAAAGGAGCCAGCAGAAGTACAATATCTTATTAAATGGAAAGGTTGGTCACACATCCATAACACTTGGGAAACTGAGGAAACACTGAAGCAACAAAACGTTAAAGGAATGAAGAAACTGGACAATTACAAGAAAAAGGATCAGGAAACAAAACGATGGTGAATCTTTTTATTTTTATGATACTTATTTTGAAACACTATAGGTGTCCTGTTGTGTTTCTGAGACCTGTTGCCTTGTTTTGAGGACATAACTTTGAGTGCCTCTGCAATGGGAACACAAAAACTTAGAAAGCCAATGCCCCTTTAACATGTTCCAGCAACACAATCCTCTGAATCTGATGGGAGTGTGTGTGTCTGTGTGGTATAAATGGCATCTTAACAAGATGGGTAGTGTTTAAAAATGAATAATAAATTGTAGCTTTTAGTAATTTTTCCATTATACTTTGGTTTGAGTTCTTCAGGAATTGCTGCAAGGATCAGTGCTTTCTTGGTGCATTACCTGTTTCAGGTTATTTGAAGAATTCAGTTTTCTTTGCTGAAACCTGAAGTTGAAGCTTGAGAATAAAAACATGGAAGAAACATACACATTGTTTTTAATATAATCAGTGAACGCTCGTGGGATTTTTAACAACTAATCATTAGATGGATTTTTACAGAGTGAGCCACCCTGACCACTATTCCATGAAAATTACCTGTAAAGTTTACTGCTCATCCAGAGACACAGCTACTACAGCTATCAATTGTACTAGTCAAGCAACTAATGGAGAATACTTATTTTCAGCAATAAGTATTTTTGGTCATTAACGGTGAGGCACTTAGGTCAGACTCAGCCATTTTGTAGTAGGAATTTTTAAGTCGCTCCTTCAAAAAAGCTTTCCAGGCAAGATTCATGGGATGATTACATTCAGAGTTATAGATTAGCTGAATTTTCTTAGTTTTAGAAGTATATGGTGTAATAAGTGTTGTAAATTAATTCCCACTCCAGGCTGAAAAATGCTTCTCCAGAAGATGTGGAATATTACAACTGCCAGCAGGAGCTTACAGATGATCTACATAAACAATACCAGATAGTGGAAAGAATAATTGGTATGTTAGAAACTTCTGTACAGAAATCAATGTCAGGGATTCTGTATGTTCTCAATGCTCTTGTATTTGTAGTTAAGAAATGTAAAATATTAGTATCACAAACTTTAATCCAAAACAAAATTTCAGGTAAAGAGAAGAGCTGTCAGGCTGGCTGTATGGGTCTAGCTTCTGTTGTATTATTACCTAAAATGAACGTTTTCCTACAGTGCAGAAGTAAAATGCTGATCAGATCTCTGGTGCATTTTTGCAGCTCATTCAAATCAGAAATCAGCTGCTGGTTATCCGGACTACTATTGTAAGTGGCAGGGTCTGCCTTACTCTGAATGTAGCTGGGAAGATGGAGCTCTCATTGCCAAAAAGTTTCAGGCACGCATTGATGAGTACTTCAGCAGAAATCAATCCAAGACTACTCCTTTTAAGGATTGTAAGGTGAGTAGGTAATTTGCAATGGATTTATAATCAGTTGTATTGGGTCTAACTGAGATAGGGTTAATTTTCTTCATAGCAGGCTCTGGAGTCTGTGGTTTAGATTTGTGACCTGAATGGTTTTGGTAACAGATACTGGCGGTTGCTGAACAGCACTTGCGCAGTACCTTCTCTGTGTCCTTGTATGTCGTCCCCACCATGAGTAGGCTGGGAGGGAACACAGCAGTAGCAGCTGAACCCCAAATGACCAAAGAGGTGCTTGGTGCAATTTAATGTCTTATTGAACAATAAATTGACCAGGGCTGCCTGTTGCCTGGAGATTTGTTGGTCGTCAGTCTGCTGGTGAATTGATGTGTGACTCACATTCTGTCACTTGAAGGGTTTTTTTTTTCTATGGGTTTTTTTGTTTTGATCGTGTGGGTGCTTTTCCTTCACCCAGTAGATGGCTCCTTATTTTGACCCACAAGACTTTTCTCACTTTTGCCTTTCCATTTTTCTCTCTTGTCCCTCTAGGGTGGGAAGTGAGTAAGCTGTTGGGTGGCAGCTTGACTCCTGGCCAAGTTCAAGCTACCACATCAGTTGCAATGGTAGAAAAGTGGCGATTTTTTTTTTTTTTTTTTTTTTTTAATCTGAATGTCAAATACATATTATAAAATTTTTTGGAAGTTTTTTTGCAGGATACCAATAATGATGTATAGTAGGATGCATGGGGACAATAGCACTACTGAAAGTAGGTTTTGTAGGTACCAGTCCCCTGCATTTTTACTAGCATTCAGAAATGAGTTTATTTTAAAAGAAAACTTTGAGTGAGCTAATGTCACTCATGTTGTGACATTTAGATTAGCAATCAAAGTAGTTTTAACTTGCAAATTACTTGGTGTTCTTATATGGCCTTTTTTACATTGATGGATAAAAAATAGAGTTGTTGACCTACTAAATATCTCCTGTTTTTCTATAGGAAGATCTTTTGTTAATTTCAATCAGTTACAGTTCAGTCATTGACTGATGATCAATTTGCTTTTCATAGGTTCTAAAACAAAGGCCACGGTTTGTTGCACTGAAGAAGCAACCATCTTACATTGGAGGACACGAAAGTTTAGAGTTAAGAGATTATCAGTTAAATGGGTTGAATTGGCTTGCTCACTCATGGTGCAAGTAAGTAGTCTCAAATTTGTTTGTAAATTGCAAGCATTTGTTAAGTTCTGAAATTTTTTTTCTGTTGGGTGGTTTTGTTTTTTTTTAACTTGGAGACTTTCATACTGTAAGCTCAAAGTAGAGGTCTGAAGAGACTGGTTTTGCCCTAAGTAGTACCAAAATTATTATTCTATGGCCATTCTCAACAGAAAACAGATGTTATTACTTTGCTTTTAGTTTCAATGGAATAAGTCATATTTTCAAAACAACCAACAAACCTAAAGCAGTAAAGTGAGGAAACCAAAACAGACGTTTCTGGAATGTCAACATTAGTGTTAAATTTTTAAATTAGACTCAGGAGAACTACTTGCAATGTTTTTGTTAATTTAAGGGAATAGGAGGGGTTGGAAATCTTTTATGGAAAAACAGTGTAAATAAATTTCTGCAAAATGTGTAGTAGCAAAAATCTTGAAAACTTATATGAGTAGGTTTTATGCTCAAAAGAAAATAATTTCTGTTTATCCAAAAACCTTCCCTGTCTCCGCACTTCCCCTAAATAGCTTTTCTTCTTCTTCTTTTTTTTTTTTTTTTTTTTTTTTTTTTTAGAGGGAATAGCTGTATTCTCGCAGATGAAATGGGTCTGGGTAAAACAATACAAACAATTTCTTTTCTGAACTATCTGTTTCACGAGCATCAGTTGTATGGGCCTTTCTTGTTGGTTGTGCCACTTTCTACCTTGACATCTTGGCAAAGAGAGATTCAAACCTGGGCTCCTCAGATGAATGCTGTAGTTTATTTAGGAGACATAACAAGTAGAAATATGGTGAGTATTTCTCCTTGTCATTGGAAAACCTTTTACATAAACAAGACATACTTCATGTTCTTATCATATGCATATCTCAAATATTTTGGTTGGGACTGAGCAAACATTTGCTGAAGCCCTTTGTCTTTAAAATGTGAATTGAAAGCTTGGATTTTGATCTCATGTGTGGGAGAGATAGCCTTTCTGCTTAATAGTCAACAGAATTAAGAATTTTGTCTTGCATTTGAAAACCAACTATCTTCTGCCATGTGATTATTTAGGTGGATGTAAGGAAAATATGTATGTAAGAAAACCAGTCATGATCTTACTTTATTTCCTGAAAGGTTGTTGGTTTGTTAATGTTAGTAATCTTACCCATTAAAGTAAAAAGTTCTTGTAGGGTTATGTATATATATAGTGTGTATATGTATGTGTACAGATTTATGTATAAAATTTATATATGTTAATATATATATACGTGTTTATATATCTAAATGTTATATATGTGTGTTGTCCTTCTGTTTTGTTATGATACTGTTTTATGCTATTAAATATTTACATTGTTGTAGTATTTAAATAGATTCCAGTCAGCAAGACCTTTTTTCTGCAGCTTATATTTTACTTGTTTCTTTTTGTAGATAAGAACTCATGAATGGATGCATCCACAGACCAAACGGTTGAAATTTAACATACTCTTAACAACATATGAAATTTTGCTAAAGGATAAGGTAATTGCCTTTCTGTGGGGTGACAAAAATATTTTTCCCAATATAGAATTCTCTTTAGACTTGCACGTATTTGATTTATGGCACATTAAATTTATGGAGAGTCTGATAGTCTTTTTGCTTTTGAAAGTAAAACAGTGTGTAATTTGGGGTTTTGGTTTTTGTTTCTTGGGGTGCCTTTTCTTATTTTAAGCAGTTTTGTGAGGTGGGTGACGACTTTCTGGAGTATTCTTGAGAGTCTCATTACTGTAATGATCTCCTCCCAGCTTCATGCTCTACTTCTTTGCAGGCCATCATCAAGGAACTGAAACAGAATCCAATCCTTAGTCCTAAATATGATACAAAACTAGGAAATCCCATATAGTTTTTCTGTGATCTTGTGCATACAGTAGTATGTGTACATGTATTAATACTGTCTCTGTAGTGATAGCACACAGAGTTACTGTAATCCTCCTAACAGTATGTGGAAATTGAATAAGCACTTGGCTTGGTTTACTTCATTTGTTTGTATGGGAAAAAGTCAATAACAATTTTTTTTCCTGCCATGTTAAAAAATGTAAAAATGTGGTTCAGTCTTCCGGGAATTTTTAAAAATAATAAGTTTAATTTATGCTTTCTTAGGATGACTACACAGCTTTTCATTGAACCTGGCAAATGTAAAAACCATAATTAGTACTAAAAACATATAGCTTTTATTTTATTAAAACAAACCAATAAGTGATTTGATTAATAGATTGATTATATAATGTGGGAAATTATGTAGTGTGTTAATTTGAGTAATGTTTCTCCCCTTCTCCACTTCTTTTCCAAGTCGTTCCTTGGTGGTCTGAATTGGGCATTCATAGGAGTTGATGAAGCTCATCGTTTGAAAAATGACGACTCTCTTCTGTATAAAACTTTAATAGACTTTAAGTCTAACCATCGTCTTCTTATTACTGGAACACCTCTGCAAAACTCTCTCAAAGAGCTTTGGTCTTTACTGCACTTCATCATGCCAGAAAAGTAAGAAAGCATTTTTTGTCAAGTTTGCTAAGGCAAAGTAGTGTAGTGAAGTCGGAATCAGTAGATGCAGGGATTTGCACTGAGAGATAGCTTAAATATCCTACATAAAGTAAATGCATATATCTTTTCATGCTGCTTTAGGTGAGTAATGCTGGTAGCAGATTGCCTTTTCCCGTTTTAGTTGTGCGCAAAAGTGATGGATTGATATATGGGTCAAAACCTGGAAAAAAGGTTTCGTCTTAGCCTAAGAGAAAAACCATATAGATTTGCTTTAGGGGAGGAATAATGGAATCCTATTTGTGTTAGTATCATTAAAGAAAAGAAATTCGTGACAAGATGCCAAATATCTGGTAATTCAGTCAGATAACTGGCTTTCCAATATATTTTGCATACAGTAAGCTTATTGCATTGACCTGATTTTGTAATGACTTGTTTAAATCTAAGGTAAACTAGGGCTCATGTGAAAGCACATGTTCCTGTCAGACATCTTGTAAATGCCCAGCACCGTAGCTCTATTTAGTTTGAGCTATGGATTTTACTAACTTTCTCAGAACATTACAAGCGAAGCGACTGAGGTTGGATAGCCATTTTTCATTTGAGCATGAACTCCGTTCTCCAAGTCTGTTAGTAGAGACAAGCTACACATCAGCTAGACCATACAAGCTGCAAGACACATTTTAAGTATATTCTTGTTCCCTTGCACACCCTCTAGACAGGGAGCTGGCTTTTTATGATGTCTTGATAAAATATAATAATGGAATTTTCTGCAACCATCTAGACAAACGTTCTTGCAGAAGAAGAATAACATTGCATTTCCATTGTGGAATCAGAAGTTTTCATTCTGTAGACATTTTTGGAAAATTCCATTCTTCTGTTTACAGGGACAATATCTGAAATTTCTTTGGAGATGAAATTTCAGAAATTGGATAAAAGAGTAAAAGAGAAGGGAGCGAGGAAGAAATCTGAATGTATATGTGTTTTTGTAGTATATATATATATATGTTCTATGTCTGTGTTTCTTTCTGAATTTTGTTTCTTCGCATCATTCACAGCATGTCACTATTTTGCACTTATACTTTATTGTGTTGAAGGTTTTCCTCATGGGAAGATTTTGAAGAGGAGCATGGCAAAGGGAGAGAGTATGGTTATGCAAGTCTTCACAAAGAACTTGAACCATTTCTGCTGAGAAGAGTTAAAAAAGATGTAGAAAAGTCTTTACCTGCTAAAGTTGAGCAAATTCTGAGGATGGAAATGAGCGCATTGCAGAAGCAATACTATAAGTATGTACCAACTCTTCGTATATTCTATTGTTTCAGTGATATGTCTATGTACAATTTACTGAATTACAATTGTTTATATACTGTATGGAAGTTGAGGCATCTTGATATAACCTACAGGATAGGGTTTAACAGCAATAAAATTCTGTGAAGCAAGGGCTCAGGAATTACTTTGGTCTAATGTCTGTTCATGTGGTTTCTTTTGTTTGGCATATTGAGATACTCTTCTGGGAGATGCTTTTTTTTCTTTAGTTTGTTCCTGTTTTGACAGCTTACATCTGCCTTACTTCCACATATGGTTAGAAGTTACTAATACTGTACATCTTATTTCATAGGTGGATTTTAACCAGGAATTATAAAGCCCTTAGCAAAGGTTCAAAAGGCAGTACCTCAGGCTTTTTGAACATCATGATGGAACTCAAGAAGTGTTGCAACCATTGCTACCTCATTAAACCACCAGATGATAATGAATTCTATAATAAACAGGAGGCCTTACAGGTAATGTCAGTTTGTAATTAAAAAAGGAGAGTTTTACGCCTCTGGTTTTCACAGAATTTTATAGTGCCTTGGCATTTTTTTTATTTCTTAATGAAGTGTATTAAGAAAAAAACGTTTTCCACAGAATGTGTATCTTGGGTTTTTACGTGAAGTATTTTTTGATTCTTAATTGGAACTGAATTATTGACAGAGAATTGAGTAAATAAATATGTACAGTTTTAATTACGTATTATTGTATTAGTGTTTTTAATTTTAAAGTTCTTCAGGAATGCCAGAATTTGCCTTTTATTTTTCTGCCCACAGTAATAGAAGGAAAAGCAAACCTCAGATGGATGTCCAGCATACCTCAGTGTGTATTAGTGTTGAGATTAATTTATTTTGCAATATACATTTCTTGGTTTTTGTAGCATTTAATACGTAGCAGCGGGAAACTAATCCTTCTTGACAAGCTACTGATTCGTCTGCGAGAACGTGGCAACAGAGTCCTGATTTTCTCACAGATGGTAAGGATGCTGGACATCCTGGCAGAGTATCTGAAATACCGTCAATTCCCATTTCAGGTAAAAAAACTTGATGGTAATAGCAGCTACCAAGCTTTGATCTTGAATATTAAAAAAAAAAATCTCTTCACTGTGAGGGTGTTAAAGCACTGGAATAGGTTGTCTAGAGGTTATGAAATTTCTGTCTGTTGAGGTCCAAATCTACTTGGACATGACCTTGGGCAGCATACTTAAGCTGTCCCTGCCTGAGTAGAGGATTTAGACAAGATGACCTTCAGCAGTCCCTTTCAGCTCTCTGATTGTAACCTTTACCCCTTTGATTAAAATAATGTGGAAGAAAATGTCTTCTTTTTCTAGAAAGGGACTGGCACTATGATGAATGTAATTTTGAAGTGAAACAGATGAATTAAAAATTATGTGAGCTGTTTATTTACTTTTTTCTCCTTCACATAATAGTTTGGCAGCTGACAATTGAAGTTGGTCTGTTATTGAGTCTAGTATAAAAGTACTTTTTAACTGTAGCTCTCAATCTTTTTAGAGACTTGATGGATCAATAAAAGGGGAATTGAGAAAACAAGCACTGGATCATTTTAATGCAGAAGGATCAGAGGTATAGTATTTTTTTTCCTGAGAAATCAGTTTTATTTTTTCCCAAAAAGTACAAAAAGACATAGCACAAAAAAGGAGGGTTGAATAAAGTGAGGAATATATCAATAAGGTTGGAAATTCATTGCTACTGCCTAGAGTATAAGGTTTATATAATCTTTTTAAGAAGAGGTTAAGCAGAAAACACATAAATTAGGAAAATGGTAGCTGATTACTCTATAAATGCTGCAGAATTTTAACCCCAGATTCGTTCCTCTAGAATTTAATAATGTTTTACAGAGTGCTGAACTTAAGTAGCTAGCATGCAAAAAATCCTTTGGCATTGGGCAGAACTAACTTCATATATCCTTGCATGAACAATCATATTTTACTTGTTTCAAATACAATTCCTGTTATTTTCATTTGTTGCCACAAATACTATTTCTTCCACATGCCATGGAAGAAATGATAAAGTCCTGATTTCTAGCAATTCTTTGTGGGCAGCCTTGAGTATGTAGGCATCTGTTTCGATTCTTTAGATTCTGAACAGGAATATTTGTACCTTATTTAGCACTCCTATTATGCAAGTCATTGCATGTCATTGAATCAGTTTAAATCTTTTGTCTTACGCTCTCAGATTTGAAGGAGGGAAGGTTGGTTGGTCATTGATATTGAGGTTTAGTTTGTTGGGTTTAATTGGTATTTAAAGACAGCATTTGTTAGTTGCTGCTGAGCTTGTTTCTGCTTTGTGGAGGGAGAAGGACCAAACTCCATGTTAAATACAAAAGCTGTCTTTCAAATTCCTTTCATAGACATTGCTGTGAAATTTCAGACATTTCAGAAATTTCAGACATTTTCTGAAATCTTGGCAATTACACTGTACATTTTTTGAGATGAAGAATTTAAACAATACGTTTCTAAAATTGAAGCAGACTGAAATTGTACAGCAAGGAAAAGAATGCTCTCAGGTGGTTTTTTTTTTATTTCCTAAAATTTCATATTATTTTGGAGGGGATTTTGTAGAGTTTTTGAATTACTGAACTAAGGGCCACCTGGAAATCTTTAACGCAATTAACAGGATTCTTCCCTTATTGTAATGGTTGCTGTTTCCTGTAGCTGTACTGAAAATTAAAAAAACCCTATTTCCTACTTTATAATTTCAGGACTTCTGCTTTTTACTGTCTACCAGAGCTGGAGGATTAGGTATCAACTTGGCATCTGCTGATACTGTAGTTATATTTGATTCTGACTGGAATCCACAGAATGATCTGCAAGCACAGGCTAGAGCACATAGAATTGGACAGAAGAAACAGGTAAACACACTCAGTTTAAACTCCAGATGTAAGGACAGTTCTGTACATCAGCTGCCCACTCTGTCTGCACCATTCAGTCCTCATATGTTTTTGAGAAGAACTAATACTTTCTGCATATGTCCAGAAATGTTAGTAATGCTTGTTTCTTTTTTCGTAAGTCTCCATACCTGAAGAAATAATATGGCAGCTGTGGTAATTGGGTGGGAGAGGGAGGAGAGTTGTGGACTTGTCTGCCTTACATTCATTGCTATGATGTCATTCTACTAAATAACTGTTACATCAGGCACATCCCTGCTGCTTAAATATGCTAGTTCTCAACAGGATTGTTTAATTCTTACATAAAACATGCAGTAACAGTTATCAATATGACATTATTGCATCTGGCAGTGCTTGTCCCAAGTCACTGAAGTTTATAAAGAAAGGTCTAAGATTATTTATTTGGGTTTTTTAAAACATTTCTATGAAGACTTTGGTAATGTGATTACACTAGTATTTCATATTTGAAACCCATGAAAAAAAAATCTGAAGTTATATATGAAAACTGAGATTTCTGCTTCTAAAATTTCTTATTTTTTAAATACATATAGGTTAATATTTATCGACTAGTCACAAAAGGATCGGTAGAAGAAGATATTCTTGAACGAGCCAAGAAGAAGATGGTGTTAGATCATTTAGTAATTCAGAGAATGGACACTACAGGGAAAACTGTATTACATACAGGCTCTACTCCTTCAAGGTACTTTTGTGTTTGTTTCTATACCAGCTTACCTTTAAGAATATTTCACTTGTAAATGAAAAGCAAAACATAAGGTGCAAAGCCTTCACAGATTTTTGTTTGCATATTAAATATGTATCTCAAATATATAAAGAGCTTATATTTTAACAGTGAAAAGAAAATTTAATTGACTTATGATTACAGAGAACTTTTCCAAGTTAATAAGTTAAAATGTTTTTCCTGAAACATCATTTATTTCAGCTCAACACCTTTTAATAAGGAAGAATTGTCAGCAATTTTGAAATTTGGTGCTGAGGAACTTTTTAAAGAACCTGAAGGGGAAGAACAGGAGCCTCAAGTAAGTAGTGCTTCTGGACTAGGTAGATAACACAGCTGAAAATATTTATCAATTATTTAATTGTTAAGAGAAACTTTTTTTTTTTTTATCCTCAGGAAATGGATATAGATGAAATATTGAAGAGGGCTGAAACTCGGGAAAATGAGCCAGGTCCGTTAACTGTAGGAGATGAGTTGCTTTCGCAGTTCAAGGTATGCTCTGCTCCTTCCTTCCAGCCATAATTACACTTTCCTTTTTAACTATTTCTCTACTATGTATCTATTTATTCATTCTTCAGAAATAGATGCCTCTAAACCAACTCTGTATCACTTCCTAGTAAAATGGTTTTTTGCCTATACATGGTACCTCACCATCAGTATAAACAATTAAAATACATTATGTATTTTAATAATTAAATTAGATGTATTTATGAATGTGTTAATGATTGGAATTTTAACTTTGTGTTTTATTTACTGCCTTTGTTATTATGCCTATAGTATCATTTTTAAATGCAATATGTTCTTTGTGATTCTTGGCTGATCGTTTCTCCAAGTTGCTTTTAGCCCCAAAGTAAACTTGGAATGCCAGGTATTTTAAAGTGTTATCAGTTAAATGTATTATGTGGGGAAAAAATATGCAAAGCATGATATGTTTGTTTAGTCCAGGAGATGATTAAATGGCTCTCCTGCTAATCACTCATTCGCAACATATTTTGATATCTGCATAGTATTAATGTTTGGTTACTTCTATGTTATTATAGTTTCACATTAAATCAGGCATATAAATGTTGTTAGTCCTCTTTTAAAGGAAGTTAAACAACAATCATACGGCTGTGAGGAGTGTGATTCTCCTTGTATCTCAGCCCATGCTGAAAAGAGTCTGTCTTTGCTAAATGAATAAAAGTACTTTCATTAGGGACTGTTTCATGAATTTGTAATTTATAAATTTTATATATATAAATCTTACGAAATAGTAGCATATATAAAAATAGATAAAATTTGTAAATATTATATGTATAAATGTATAAAATATGGCATCTGTAACTTTGCTTTCCTAAAATTGTAGTTGATTAGTCTTTTTCAAATTGTGTCATGTATTGACTTGATGAAAATATATACATTTTGATGTAAAAGGTGGCCAACTTCTCCAATATGGATGAAGATGATATTGAGTTGGAACCAGAAAGAAATTCAAGAAATTGGGAAGAAATCATTCCAGAGGTCCAGAGGCGAAGAATAGAAGAGGAGGAAAGACAAAAAGAACTTGAAGAAATATACATGCTTCCAAGGATGAGAAACTGTGCAAAACAGGTGTCTCTTGGTTCTGACTGAATTGTAGTTCTGTGTTGCTTTTGGGGTTTGGGGTTGGTTTTTTTCCTTTTCTGAACACATTTTTTTGTCAGAGTAGGGAGGGTAAAACTTGCTTGTATTTGTTACTTACATAGCTTGCTTGCTCTGGAATTCCAGATTAGCTTCAATGGCAGTGAAGGGAGGCGCAGTAGGAGTAGAAGATACTCTGGATCTGATAGTGACTCCATCTCAGAAAGAAAAAGGCCAAAAAAACGTGGAAGACCACGAACTATTCCTCGAGAAAATATTAAAGGATTTAGTGATGCAGAGATCAGGCGGTAAGATATGGGAGAACATGCATATTTAAAGGGGCAAGAAATTACAATTATTTTTATTGATAATATTTTTATTAATCTTGAAACTACAGCTGGTAATCTGTTTTTCCTGGAGTTGTTTGAAGTCTTTTTATTCTAGACATTTAGTGTTTTTACCTTGTGGTGCTGACATAGTGAACTGTTACAGTGAGAATCTGAATCCAATTTAATGAGGTATAAAATTAGGTTTGAAAAATATTCATGATTGGTTAAAATTTTTTAGTTCCTACAGCCTGTGAAGACAGTAACTTCACTGGATGATTACTGACAGTGATTTTACAAGGTGTGAACTTTCCTTTGAAAAGAAACAAGCAAAATCTGGTTTCCAGCAATTTATCTAAGACCTGTGGTGCTGAAAGAATATGTTACATCTATATGGTGACAGATGAAAAAATTTAATGGGATTTTGTTTTCTTTTTTAACTTCTTGGCACTATAATTGAATTGTTATATCCTGCTTCTTTAAAACTAAGAAAATATAAAATCATATTTGAAACTTGTACTATTGGTCCCTTCTGTATATGCTAAATATTCGCTGAAGTATTGCATTGGTGGGAGAAGGAGGAATTCTTTTGGTAAACATTTTTGGGTTTGTGAAATGGTACTTTGCTTCTGAAATTTAAGTATGCATGTTTCTGTAAAATGCTGTAAACTTTTCAGAGAATTTTTTCTTTGGAGGAATAACTTCAAAGATCCTATTTGGCTTTCTAACTCACCTAACAGTGAGGTAGATTGGTACTTTTTTCAAGCCTATTCTTGTGCTTGCACAAGCAATTTTGTTGTTGAGGAAGTATTTCTTCTTTTTATTTATTTTATTTTTATTTAATTTTCTTTCTCCTCCAAGTATCTCCAGTTTCTTTCCATTGCTTAGCTATTTCAATAAGAGAGTATCTTTCATGTCATTTTCTAAAATCTTCCAATTACCTGTTGGAGATTGCTCTTTTTAATAACTGTATAATTATACATAACTTAATGTCTGAAATCTTCATTTACTGTAAATCCACGTTCATTTTTCATTTTTAGATACAAACAGCTGCAGAGTCTTCAGTTAATAAAGTAATTTCTGAAATACATTTTATCTTCTATTGTTTTATTTCTATCAGTTCTCAAACCCATAAAACTGATTTTATTCATCTGAATATATGAAGCTGCTCTAATCTCTCTACCTTTTCCCCCCCATTGTCCACATAGCATTATACTAAGATTAACAATTGTATCAATACAACTTTAAAACAAATGTAGTTTGTTAAATATGTATTTAAATGGCAAAATTATTTTCTGTCACTAGGTTTATCAAGAGTTACAAGAAATTTGGTGGCCCTCTCGAGAGGTAAAGTTGTTTGATTATTATTTATGTGGCAACTTGGAATCTTTCTTTATAAAAATTAGAACATACAATGAAACTTTACGCAGCAGGGGAAATACATCATCTTTAATATAGTGTGACTTAAGTGACTTCCATTTATTCATGTATGTGTGCGTGCAGATAGCCATTTGGAGGAATGCTTACTTTATATTTATCTGATGACTTGTTTAATCTTCTTTGGTGATAATCGTTCTCTTGCCATGTTTGATAAGCCTGTTGAAAGCCTATCAGTTTATCCACTCTGACTGTCAAAGTTAGTTTTGTGTTTTGTGTATTGTCAATTGTCATTTTTAAACTTCTTTCATTATTCTTATTTTAAGAAAAACTTGCCATCCTTAAAAATATTAATCCTTAGAAATATTTATAGCGCCTATGATCATATGGTACATATATATATATGTATGATTTAATGATTCCTTTTCTAAAGAAATGTGCAATAACTTAACACTAGGGTTAGGGTTCTTTTCAGTGCTTGTTTCATTGTTCTCATACCTAAATAATTTAGGTTTTTTTTTTCTTGGATCAAAATTGTACACCAAATAGAAACCAGAGGTGACTGATGCCTTTCATGATCATTTCTTTGATGTCTGAAGGAGTCATTCACAACAGCCAAATTTTCAGAGTTACAAAAATGCGTATTTTTTTTAATTACAGGTTAGATGCTGTAGCTAGAGATGCTGAGCTAGTTGATAAGTCAGAGACAGATCTCAGACGTTTGGGAGAGCTTGTACATAATGGATGCATTAAAGCCTTAAAGGACAATTCATCTGGGCAAGAAAGAGCAGGTACAGTATTCAGAGGGCTTGAGGGGACAGTGAAAAATGTCAAGAAGAATGAGTTACTCTTGCACTCTGATCATAAAAGAAAAAAAATTTTTGGGAAATATGAACAAAAATGTTGGGGTGTGCGCTGGATGATTTAAAAAACTCCCAGGGTAATAGTAAGGTGATTTTTCCCCTTTCTGTGTGTGACTTACCACTGAAAAATTCAGTAGGTTTTTGTGAAATTTAGAAGTACTCCTGTTATGTAGGGGCTTTTCAATTCTGAAGCATTTAATTAAAGTATTTAGTCAAGAAAAGGTGATGTAATTGTTTCCTTTACATTTTTCTGATGTTATTTGTAGAAGTGAATATTTTAATAGCTTTGTCATTTATTTTAAGGAGGTAGACTTGGGAAGGTTAAAGGTCCAACATTCCGAATCTCAGGAGTGCAAGTAAATGCAAAGTTAGTCATCTCTCATGAAGAAGAATTGGCACCATTGCACAAATCCATTCCTTCAGATCCAGAAGAAAGAAAAAGGTACTGATTTGTGCATATTTTTAAGGCAGTTGTAATGCAGAAAACTTCTCAAGTCTTACTAGGGGTTTTTTTCAGCTTTGACTTAGACACTTTATTAAAAGTATTGTCCCTCTATTACCTTTAAGAACTGGCAGTGGTAACCTGCTCCACAGCTGTACTTCATTTTTTTCTTCCTTTTCCACAGAAGCCAGTAACAGCTTTAACTTGTCAATGGTATTCACTATGAACTGTGTTCAGTTACTAACAATAATTAGGACTAGAATTCAGGCTTGCTGAGAAGCTAAATGTGTCAACTCTGCTTGAGAGGAATATCAAAGTACTGCAGTAGTTGTTCCTACCCTCTAAGCTTGCCCCACCTTGTGTATTGCAGTTCCCAAAGTATATTTGGATGATGATTCTTGCTTTTATTTGTGGTTAGCCAATTATGTCACACAGCTCCTGGCTATGGATGGATACCTGTTCTTCATATTTTAGTCTTAATCAGCTCTAAAACACATTCCAGTGCTGATTTCAATAACTGTTCTATAGAACTACAAAGAAAATATTATGATAAATATTTGGATCAATTTCTTAAATTTACCAGCATCTTAGCAGTGAAAATAAATCTAGTTACATTAGCTTTAGCATGTTCCCTTCCCCCTTTGCTAAGTTTCAGATGTAAAATTTATTTGTCTTTCTATTTCTTCTAGATATGTCATCCCATGCCACACTAAGGCTGCTCATTTTGATATAGATTGGGGTAAGGAGGATGATTCCAATTTGTTAATAGGCATCTATGAATATGGTTATGGCAGCTGGGAAATGATAAAAATGGATCCTGATCTCAGTTTGACACATAAGGTATGTCATCTCCAGTAGTTTATCAAGTACTATTTGCTTAGGTGCTGATGCTGCTAAATAGTGTTACTGAAAGAGCTTATTTTATGATAAATGAGATAGTAGAAATGTTACATGTCAGTTGTACTTAATACATACTTCAGATCCTTCTCATGGTATATTACTAGATTTTGAGGTCTTGAGTATTTTGAAGCATGCATTCTTGCCGTCAGTTGTGTTTCCATATTCTCTCGTGGTTGGCCCTGTGTCATATGATTTTTTTCAGTCTTTTCCTTCTTTATTTCAGATGTTCTGGTTTTGTTAGTACTGTGTTCTTGATCTTTCGAGAAGGGAGATTTTTCTAGAGATTTAATTTAGTTTCTCCATCCCCACTTAATCCCCAGATTCTTCAGTTGAAGCTGTCTTCTTCTCCCAACATTGAGAGTAGCTGTACTAGAAACAGTGCAATAGCTTCTTAGCAATGGTGAGCAGCAGATACTGAGGAAAAGCCTGGGGTGAAGTAAACTTTGTGACACTGCCAACTACCTGTGGCTCTCTCAAGCTTTGAGATTTGGGGAGCCAGGTTTGTTTCCAAATTTGTTCAATAATGATTCCTATTCCTGCCTTTCATTAATTTGTCTGGCTTTTGAAACCACGTATTTGTATTCTCGACAGCTGCATTTAGAAGATGAGTGAGTCAGAGCCAGGAGTTCTGTGACTGACTGGTACAGATCCCTGGAGTTTCTTAGATGAAATATCAGAGTAGAGACAGAAATCTGAGGCTAGTTTCTTGAGTTTGTTTTAAACTCTGAGGCAGTTTCCAAGACTCTTCATTGGTTGCTTGCATTGGTTTCATTGGAGAGAAATGAAAACTTTTAAGAAATTCTCATTTTCTTGAAGCATTCTGACACGTTTACTAGGTATAGCTGGGAATGGATTGTTTACCATGTCCTTTTGTGCAGTTTTTTCTGTGTGCTCCAGGCTAACATCTAAAGTTGATAATCTGTACTTACAGCTGTGATGCTACCATTTTCTCCTCAGATTTTGCCTGATGATCCAGATAAGAAACCCCAGGCAAAGCAGTTACAGACCCGTGCAGACTACCTCATTAAATTACTGAATAAAGACCTTGCGAGGAAGGAAGCACAAAGGCTTGCTGGAGCAGTAAGTAAAATGTGTCATTCATTAAGGTAAAACAATATGCCTATGGGTGTGTCATCTGATCCTTTTCATTTTCTACTTCTGCACTTTTTATTTGTGTAGTATTTACTCTGTGGCTAATCACAGTACATTACACAAACTCAGGATATTAATTTCAAGTTTCATGTTGTATTATTCTCTTATTATTTGTGTGTATTCTCTACTGCTGCACTAAGCTCTGTCTCCAGTCCTGAGTAAAGTGGTGGTCATTAGTGGCAGTAAATAAAATAAAAGAAACCCTTTCTTTGATGTCAAACCAAATCTTATTTTGCAAATGTAGTGCAAAGATGGTTGTCAGTTGACATAATTAAAGAGATTGATTTGCATTCAGGGCAGTTCAAAGAGGAGGAAAACAAGAACTAAGAAGAATAAGGTGCTAAAGGCTGCAAAAATAAAAGAAGAAATAAAAAGTGATTCTTCACCACAACCTTCTGAAAAATCTGATGAAGATGATGATGAGAATAACAAGGTGAGTACCTTTCACACAATAAAGATGTCTATTCAGTTCTTCTTCTTAGTATCAATTCGTATTTTATCTTCTGCTTGGCTTAATAAAATTAAAACACCTGAATGTTATCTTCGTCCTCTGGCTACTGCAATTAATGTTGCATCAGTACAAGCACATAGAAGATTGTATCTATTTCAATGTAATGATAACTTAATAAATGATGAATTGGGAATTTGCATATTGTTTTAAAAATATTATGTTCTCATTATTAGTGATATTGCTCAGTTTCAACATTCTTTAAAGGCATTAGCACTGTATTTGCTAGAAGTTCAAATCACAGTTGAAAGACTCCTGGGTTTTGCTCATGTGTTACTATTAATAATGATTCTTATGGTAAAGAGGTTTTTCATGAGGCTCAGAAAAATATCAAGCTCAATTAGAATGAGCAGCATAAAAAGATTATATTTCAAGGCTTGCATATGAAAGCTCATGTATACATCGTGGCTCTAATTTTTCAGAAAGACTATTTAACCTTGAGTTTTCTTACTTCTGATTATTAATCTTAGTAATACGCTTTTTGTTTTGTCTTTTTATTATTGTTGTTTCTCACATAGCAAAATCACTAGACATAAAAACATGGATGAAATTTAGGGTCTTGTCACAGCTAATTTGAAAGCAGTTGAAATCAGTCACTGAATTCTATATATATTAATAAAATATTCTACGTAGTTTAAAGCAAACAATTACAAGCCATTGTAATTGTCAGCTTGTTCTAAAAGAAAAAATATGTACAGAAATATGTAGTTAAAATTAGCATTAGAAAAACCATGATAAATCTATGAAAAAATAGTAATTTTTAACCACTCTTTCAGTGTATGTATTTAAATTGTACTATGAAGAATAAAATGTGAAGCCAGCAATTAAAAAAAAAAAATCAATGTAGACTGCCTTGTGTTTATAGCTACAATAATTACTTGGAATTACAATAATTACCTGGAAGACTAATACCTGTACATGTTGCCACTGTTCCATTAAATTAATGGGGACAACTGAACCCCACTAAATTAACAGGGACAACTGAAGCCCAAAACTAAGGAAATTAATTCAGACTTCTGTAAAAATTAGTGTTAGTCTTCATCTCCACTCAAAAGATAAGACACTGTTGTCAGTTGATTGATTAACTGTGTTTTGGGAAACTGCCTGGAATGCTGTCCTCTCTTTTAATGCCAGGTACTTCTTACTTCTGTACATTTGAACTCTGAATAACAATTGCATTTCTGTAAACTGGACTGTATACTACAACCTTCCTAAACAACTGGCATTAGCTTCTTAGATTCCATACTGCGTTCAGTATTTAAAACTTACCTATTTTATTGCTAGAATTATCAGGAACATTTTTAAATTATTGGATTTTCAGTAAAAAGTTTTCATGATACCTAAACACTAAAACACAGTCCTGGTTAGGCTGATAACTTCATACCTCCTTTGTGGTATGTTCAAATAAATTCAAACATGATAATGATTCTTTTGCCTGTGTTGTAATAATACTTTATTTATAGTATTTTTCTGTGTCTGAAAGCACATTAGTTTCCCTCTCAGGCCTTCTCAGTGAATATTATAAAGGGCAGTGAATAATTCTTTGTTCACCTCCAAACAGTTGAATGGGCACCTAACAGAGAGTCTGTAACTAAAGATTTTTTTTTTAAGTGTAGTAAAACAAACAGTTCTGGAAAAGAGGAAGTTGGGATTCTGTTGCCTTCTCCTGTGAGTGTTTAATATGGGATTGGGACAAACCTAATTAGATCAGAGGTCTTCTGACATCTCCCATCACTTCACTGACCTGACCAATCCTGGTCAGTTTTGCAAGACCATACTTCCTTTTAGATTTCAGTTCTTCAGTCTAAGAGCCTTTAAGGTCATCAAATTCAAACTTTATTCCAAGTTAAATTAACACAATTTCTTATACCCACTGCCTCTCCCAAATCAGTATTTGCTGTGTCACATCAAAGAAATGACTGCATAGCTCTCATATTTTTTTACCAACTGCATTCAGTGCTATTTGAGAGGTGATTTGATAAATCCACGTCCAGAAATAAAAAAATGCACAGAGAAAAAGTGTTTTAATCTCATAGTTGCAAAACTTGTATAGATAGGAGCCCAGTTTGACATGACATATATGCTTGCATATTGCAGGATGAGATTGTTTCAGTGAAACATCCACATAAAAAATTTAAAGCAGAAAAAGAAAATGAAGAAAAGCCTGAGCCAGATACTGGTATAAAGAAGGAAGCTGAAGAAAAAAGAGAGACAAAAGAAAAGGAAAGTAAGAGGGATTTGAAAAGGGAGAAAAAAGAAAAAGAGGATAAGAAAGAATTGAAAGAAAAGGATATTAAAGAAAAGAGAGAAAACAAAGTAAAAGAATCCACACAGAAAGAAAAAGAAGTAAAGGAAGAGAAGGTAACTAGGTTTACTTATCTTACATAGTGCTAGAGAAGGCCACCAGGTTTATGTGAATGATTTTGAGATGAAAAACTTGGATCTGATCAGTTGTCATTTCATTAAAGTCTTTTATGTTGTTTGAAGCTTTATTTTTAGTACTTGAAACCACAAGGACAGGTATTTGAAGTGGGGAAGCACATTCTCAGTGATGTATCTCTTAATTGGACTGAATGTGGGCAAAAAATTATTTTTTTCCATTTTCCTTTTCCATTTCACAGAGAAAGTAAAATCTACTGTCATTGAGCGTCAGCATAGATTTTATTCTTACATGTTGACAAGAATGCAGTAGTTATGGGAATTGTCATGTTATAATTGCAGAACTAAAATAAAATGTACTTAAATGTTTTTGTATCTTATTCTTAGGTAAATGAAATCAAAACAGAAAATAAGGAAAAAGCTAAAAAAATTCCATTGCTGGATACTCCAGTTCATATTACTGCATCTAGTGAACCAGTTCCTATATCAGAAGAATCTGAAGAGCTAGATCAGAAAACTTTTAGTGTGGTAAGTCCCTTTTTGATAAATTAGTGTGTCTGCTTAATAGTCTAAATGAGGACAGTTGCTGATATCCTTGATACTGTTACTTGGCAAAGTAACACAGGTGATCTTTTGCTAAGTCTCAGATCAGTGTATGTCATTGACAGTGTACCAAAGTAATCTTTGACTCTGTTCTAGCAGTTTTATTTTGGCTTTTTGCTGTATTTATGCCGGATAATAGAAAAACTTATCCAACAGTTTGTAGGATTAATAGATTGAGAACTCTGTAAGATTATTAGGTTGATAAACCCTAAAGATTTATTCTCAAGAATCACTTGTATATCCTGCTTCTTAAAGAGCAGATGTGAATGAACTTAATTGGAATTGATGGAATCTTTGGCTTCAGCATATCATATATGCTTTTGTTCTTTGTAAGAAAGCAAGAAAAACTAGGTTTCAGCACTTCCCTTCTGAAATATTGCAGACTTCAATTAGTGAACACAGGAAGAAACATTGCTAAAGCACTTAGAAATAACTTGCTGAGATAATGTCTCTGACACCAAAAGAATTCTGTTTAATCACTACTGCTTACCTGAATAGAATTAACATTTGAGAAAAATGCATAGGGACAGTTTATATGAAGTTTTATGGGTTGGCTGAGGCCTGTGGAGAAGTATCAGTGAGTTACTTTGAACAGCTGTGGTTGTTTTGTCATTCAGATTTCAACAGCTGTGTTTTTGCCAGCCAGGTCTGTTGGGTTTGTTGTGGGTGCTGGCTGTGACGAGGTCAGTAGGATTCTCATGAGTATGGTGGTTACTGTGCATGGGTTTATTCTAAACAGTCCAGTCACTCACATGTGATTTTCAGCATGGGCCTTGAGTGATTCAAGTGGATATGCCTGTGTGGCTGATGACAGAAAATAATTTGATTTCCATGTGCAGTTAAATGTTTCTGATCGCTTCTTCCATTTAAGAATTGCACTCTATAAGCTGTGTTTTTAAAAGCTACTTTAATCTGTGGCATGTGCAATATGTAAACCAGATGCTTAATTACTTAGTGGAGTGAGATGGCAATGGAACAGCTTCCCCAGTTTTTCTGAGTTGTCCCTAGATGCTTACCTAATAATGGTGATATTCATTCCATTCCAGGTATTTGTTTGGTTTTTCTAGGTTTGGTAATGTAGCAGGGAAGAATGGAAGGAAGGAGGTAATTAGAGTTTATGCCATGGTCAGGTGCAGTCTAATTAAACATAGTTAACTGCACTTTCAAATGGAAGTGTTGGTCAGGTTTAACTGATTGTTCCCTTGATGACAAGGAGGATGTGTGTGTCATGCTATTAGAGTATGATGCATTGACTAAGCGTCTGCAATTTAAACCATGCCAGCTGGATTTATCTGGATTTATTACCAAAAGCATTGGATTCAAAATACGAAAATTCGAGACTGCATGACCTTTATTTGTGACTAGTCTAGGCCTTCCCTGTAACCACATCTCAAGTGTTGTGTTCAGTTCTGGGTTCCTCAATTCAAAAAGGACATTTTGGTGCTGGAGCGAGTCCAAAGAAGGGAATGGAGCTGGGGAAGGGTCTAGAGGACAAATCTTATGAGGAGTGGCTGAGGGAGCTGGGTCTTTTGAGCCCAAAGGAAGGTCAGGGGAGACTGCCACACTCTACAGGTGCTTCATAGCAGGTTGTAGCCAGGTAGGGGTCAGTCTTTTCCCAGAGAACCAGTGACAGGCCAAGGAGAAACAGCTGCAAGTTGTTTCAGGGGAGGTTTGTGTTGGATGTTAAGGAAAGATTCCTTCAGTGAAAGAGTGGTTAAGCAGTGAACAGCCTGCTCAGGAGGAGATAGAGTCACTATGCCTGGAAGCGTTCAAAAGAAAAACTGGATGTGGTACTTGATAAAGTTTAATGGGGATGGTGATGCTTAGTCAAAGGCTGGGCTTAATGATCTTGGAGGATGTTTCTAACCTTTATGGTGCTTTACCCCAACTCGCTTTCTTCTAGGTAGCATAACTTCTGCTAGTGGCTGCATTAGGAATGAAGTTTAAAAAATGCTCAGAGAAGCAATTTTGATCATTTGTTGAATGCCAGATGTAATAGTTGCAGAAAGTACTTGTTTTTAAATATACTGAACACTGTCATATTTAATTTTGATGCTGAGTTTGTATAGCTTTGTAGGTGCTAAAAAGGGCAAGTCTTGTCCTACATGATTGTGCTCAGTTTTAATTGTTTGATACAGTTGCAGTAAGTCCTTTTCCTCAGAAATCCTACATATTAAATTAGTGCTTTCTCAAATCCTAGTGTGGTGTCTCACCCTTAATGGGAAAGCATCACCGCTTGCGAGGGAAAGGAACAATAAAAGTGATAAGGTCTGCAAGAGCTTACAAAGTTTTATTAGTGAATTAAACACTTGGAATGAAAATCAGCTTGTTAGTCTCTGACCTGCCATAGAAGCCCACAGCAGTGGGTTTTGAACAGAAAAAAAGTGGCCTCACAGTATCCAGCTGCTGGTGTTTGAGATATACATATTAGCACCCTCTACACCTTGATACATTTATTTTATACAATATAATACTTTCAAAGAGAAGTGAATTTCCAGTTGGACTGATAATCTTCCAAAGGAAATGTGTAAAACATTTTTAAGATCTGTAAGAAAGTCTTGTGTTTTATTTGACTTCTAACAATATTGTCTTTACCTGTGGTTATATATCGCAGTAAAAGGTGGGTCATGGTTTAGAGTGAATTCTTTTCTTTTGAATTGATGCATTCATTTTTTCCATTTTACAGTGCAAAGAAAGAATGAGACCTGTCAAGGCAGCATTGAAACAGCTGGATCGACCAGAGAAGGGCCTTTCTGAAAGAGAACAGCTGGAACATACTAGACAGTGTCTTATCAAAATTGGGGATCATATTACTGAATGTCTAAAGGAGTACACAAATCCTGAACAAATTAAACAGTGGAGAAAGTAAGTTACTTTCTTGGGTTTCACTTGAAAAAGGGAAACCTACAATTGGTTCCATTGAGAAGAATAGGTTTTAGTTATTTCTCCTGTTTATTGTTCAGTCTTTCTTGTATCTTTCTGCCATTTTAAATAGGAGTCTATTAAGATGTGATTGTGCATTGTTCTGACCTGTAATGGATTGACTTTAAGCATTGATGCAGAGCCCTGTATTTTGTCCAGAGGGTGGAGACATCCCTCTGCCTAACACTGACAGCGCGTGCTGGGGACTTGTCACTACCACTGTTTTTAGTCAAAACCGTTCTTACCTTTAAAGATCTGGTTTTTCAACTTCAGGTCATTACAGTTTTTTAGTAATTCCTTTTGAAAATATACAGTTCTAAAATTGTGTTGAATGTATGATGCCAGCTTATAGAATTCTTTATATTTTTTAAAATGTTCTCTAAAATAAATTACATATTATGTATTAACTATGACTTGTTAAAAGTATTTATCATAATGTTCTCAGATACACTTCAAAAGTGAGGGAAGAGTTTGCCACCATCTATATCAGGTGATAATATAAAAAGAACTAAGAAAAGAATACTGGTCTTGTATTTCATTGATAAGTTCTTAATGCAATTTGACTTTTGTCAGAATGTTCATGTAATGTTTATACTTGAAAATCCTGTGATTACATATATCAAATTCTTAAGTGTTGCGTTTTCTTGAAGAATTCTGTTAGTGTAATATGCTTCTGCTGATTTTTCTTCCTTTACTTGAAAACAGTAAGGTGATCTGAGATACAAAAACAAGATCCATGTCTTACATTTTGGTAATTTTTTGTTATTTTAAGTGGAAACTTGTAATAGACCTGTTATTCATAATGGAATGATATTATGTGTAGATAAAATATTTCAGCTATATTTTATAAGAAGTAGTGTAGTTTATATTAAGTTAGAATGGTCTCATTAGACACACCATTGACTGACTGGTTGCCTACTTATGCAAACTTCTGGACAGAAATTATCATGTTTAAATAATCACAATGAAGGAGCATACTGTTGCTTCCTAAACCTCCACACTTCAAATATTTTTGAACACTGTTATTCTGTAGACTATTCTAAGCATTCTACCTGCAAATTTCACTAAAAAAATAATCAGGAAAATAAACTTTTCCTTCCATGATCACAGGTAAAGTTTTCTTCAGAATTTTGGCATCTTGACATCAAAAGACTTAATTTGTTATTCTTTGGTTCCTTCAGGCACAGATTAGGCACAGATTTATTACCCTATAACTTCCATCCTCTTTCACAGTTCCTACTTGGTTTCAAAAGCCTTGACCAGACTTTCAAAGTCTGTGGAAAATTTACAGACTGGTAAATACTCAGAATTCAAACAAATTTTTAGGAGACAACGTATAAACTAATAGCTATGTTTTTAATAAGCATTTCACAAAAATTTAACAGAATTCTTATTAGTACTACTGTCCATGCACTTCACACTCTGAAGTACTTAAATACAAAAAAGTGAAAAATTGTTAAAGGAATCAATATTTCAAATGTTTTATTTACAACTACATAACATTTATTGTGCAATTAGGCAATACTGTGGAGATTAGCATTTCAGGTTTAATGAAATAGTGTTCAAATACTTTCAGTCAAATCCATGTTCTACTACATAATACAGGGAAAAGAAATTGTAAAAAGAATTACAGCTTCTCTTTTCTTTTTCCTCAGAAATTTGTGGATTTTTGTCTCTAAGTTTACAGAATTTGATGCCAGAAAGCTGCACAAACTGTATAAACATGCAATCAAAAAACGTCAAGAGTCTCAGGTAATGTTTTCATATCCTTTCAAAATACACAAATATATATTTTTAATTATTATAACTTTTGTTAGATATAGAGGATTATAAGGTACACTGAAATACACTTCAAGTTAGTATTTGTATTTGCAGTATAGTAGTCTCTTTCGTTAGGATATTTTTCCAATGTATTCAAAGGAACTTCAGGATTTACCAATAAGTACATTTACTAACATACTTGTCTTTTTCAGCAACACAACGATCAGATTAGCGGCAATCTGAATATGCATGTAATTAGAAATCCAGGTAAGAAACTTTTATGTTTAATCTTGTGTTAAATAACTTAAGTACTAATGCATATTTCAACTGTCTCCTGGATCTGTTTTCCACACTGCTAAGTACCACAGAGATAGGCTAATTCAAAAAGCTTCACTAATTTGCTGGTGAAATCCAGCAGAGTGCAGTGAATCTGGTACTTACCAGGTTGTTTGAGTGTCCCTTAAAAAAATAAGGAAACAATTTTTGTATTAAATTTCGGAGAGGGCAAGAGGTCTCCTTAAAACTTTAGAAACCTTAAACTTCTCGGAAATTCCGTGACTGTAGCTGTTGCAGTATCACTGTGGTGTAAGAAAGCAGTTTATTAGTCAGTCACAGTCTGTTGTTAGTTACAGAGGCTGTCTTTTTTTGTTGACAATAACACTGATTTTTTTTTTTCCCACGTTGACACACCTGCCTTTTTGTATGTAGTACTTTTTTTAATCTTTACTATATTTTCAAGTTACTGTATTTTCAAGTATATTGTCATGGACATAAAATCATGTATTTTAGGAATACCACTGAAATTCTTTTGGTAAAAGGTGTATCTTTAAAACTGTTCACTCATACTAAGTTCATCTCTTAGAGAGGAAGTTGCTGGCATTCTATCTAAAATTGCTCTACTGACAGTACCCTCTACTCACAGCTCATTTGGACAGTTAGCTTCATAGACTGAATGGAGAGGTTGTGAAATTTGGTGTTCAAGTCCTACACATCTACATTCTAGCTTGCTTTCCTCTTAATTCTAAAGTTTTCTCCTGTTGACGGGCATTAGTGCATTTGATTTTCAGTTACTTAGATCTTGTTTCTTTTAAGTGATGTCCCTTTCATACTGGTTTACAGCTGATGGTTAGAAGTGCTGTTTGAATTAGGTGACGTAAAGATGTTACACTTCCTTTTAACCTTTGCTTTATTAAACAGATGTGGAAAGACTGAAAGAGAATACAAACCATGATGACAGTAGCAGGGACAGCTACTCCTCTGATAGACATCTGTCACAATACCACGATCATCATAAGGACAGGCATCAGGGAGATGCTTACAAGAAAAGTGACTCCAGGAAAAGGCCCTATTCAGCCTTCAGCAACGGAAAAGATCACAGAGACTGGGATCACTACAAACAAGACAGCAGGTGAGTTTCTTGAGCAGTTTTGAAATCTGGACAGAATTATCTTTGTGTTTTTGTAGTTATGCTTGTAGGAAGCACCAGACAGTCTTTTCTGAGTCACAAAATTGCAACAATGATCTTCCTCTAATGCCGTTCTGTCAAATTTACATAATTGTGGCTCTTGGTGTTACCAGAGTTACCAGTAACTCTAATACAAATAAGTTCTTATTTTTTAGATACTACAGTGATAGTAAACATAGGAAATTAGATGACTACAGGAGCAGAGACCACAGGACAAGCCTGGAAGGGAGTCTGAAAGACAGCCGGGTTCATTCAGATCACCGTTCCCATTCAGACCACAGGATACATTCAGACCACCGTTCCTCTTCTGAGTACAGCCATCATAAATCTCCCAGAGATTATAGGTACCACTCAGACTGGCAAATGGACCACAGAGCTTCAGGTAGTGGCCCAAGGTCACCACTGGATCAGAGGTCTCCCTATGGTTCAAGATCTCCCCTAGGTCACAGATCTCCATTTGAACATTCATCAGATCACAAAAGTACACCTGAACATACATGGAGTAGCCGGAAAACATAACAAAGACTGATATTTTTTGGACCTTCTCTTAGCCATATACAGTAAATTAACACAGTAATTGCCTTACATGACTTGAAAGATACAGACGGGATATTCTATCAGTAGCAGTATTGTTACTTCTTTCCAGGATGCAAGGTCTATTATCCCAACAGAAGAAGAATATTTTTGTATTTAAAGTTTATGCTGCACTGTGCTGCAAATGCTGTGGCACTTTTTTTTAAGAAATAGAAGATGTTTACTTTTACAGGGACCTCAACACTGCCCATTTCAGACTGGATCTTACTATAAAATTCTTCATGTTAAAGTGGTTTGAGGTTGATAATGTTTTAAGTTATGTTCGTAAACGAACTTTTAAACACTGACCTGTGCTCATATTTCAGGAGGGAATGGGGAGAATATTTTTTTTTCTTAGTAAAGAACTCTCAAGGACTTTGTTCACTTTCCAAAGCTACTTGTTTACATTGTACACTGCGACCACCTTGCCGCTTTTCATCACAAGCTTGAATATTTAAATTCTGTACCTTTAACTGTAAAATAGCCAGGATTTCTCCTGTTTGTGATCAGTTACAATGCCTTTTTACAAAACAAACAAATAATAATAAAAAAAAGAAACACAAAGAATGGCTGTAAATTGTTGTAAATTTATTAAATGAGCTTTTACCCCCTCAGGTTTTTTTTGACAGTTCCTTTCCCCACTAACTCAGGACTTCTTGTCACAATTATGAAACTAAATCAGTGTACTTACATGTTTCAATAAAAGATTTCGATGGAGTCAGTGCTCAGAATGTAAAAATGGGGAAAGGGAACTTTATTCCATTTAGTACTCCCTTTTTTTGATACTTTAGATACACGTTTTGGTTTGTGGTTTTGGTTTGTTTTGTTATTACTGTGTTGGTGGGGGGTTTTTTTCTGGTTGTTTGGGGTTTGGTGTTTTTGTTGGTTTTGGTTTTTGGGTTTTTTGTTGGTTTTTTGGGTTTTTTTTTAGTTGGTTGGTTGGTTTTGGCTTGGGGTTTTTTTTTTTTTTTGTTTTTGTTTGTTTGTGATATTTTGGGTGGGGTTTTTTGGAGGGGGTCTTTTTTCCATATTAAGCTGTCGGTGTTGTGATTGTTTGTAATGAAATGGTAAAAAATATCTAGTTAAACTGTGCTCTGGAAAGCTTTTCAGGTGCATTGGTTTTAAAGGAGGTGTGTCAAATACCTGAACACTCCAGTATCCAAATCAATCAAATTAATTGTAAATTCATATGTTCCCTCTTCAACATGGGCAATAATGTCAAATGTGCTATGCAGGTAGTTAATATTTTAGAAGATTTGAATTATGACTTTATTGACAGAATTGTTACAATGCACACTGATTGTACATAGATAACTTCTATCTGACAAATTAAATTTAAACTAAAAGGACATGTGGGTCTTGTAGTTTTCTGCTGTGTTTTTCTATACAGTGTTACTTTTCCCCAGGTTTGCCATAAAAACATTAAAAGTACTGAATTTTATTCCTGGTGATAACTAGAGAAAGTACCTAGCCTGGCATCATGTGGCAGAAGCTGCATCTGCTGCTCCAGTTTTTCTCTGCTCCTGCAATGTGGAGTGTTTTTTCCAATTAAGCCGGTTTGTGTGAAAGCATTCCTACAGAACCACGATCTGCCACAGAGTATTTCAGTTACTGTAGTAACTATGCCTATTGTAAGTAAGGAATTTACTATAGGCACAGTTGCTGCTAATAAGGTATTAAGCTCATTTCAGTGTAGGCCAGGACTTGGTTAATTAATGCTGCTTTATTTCTTAACTTTTCACCTTGACAGGATCTGAGGGGTTTGAGTGGTTCTGCTTTCAAGCTTGATTGTTCAACAGTGTTCAGGAAGCAGAGTTTGATAAGGTTGTTCATGTGTACCATGCATATTTCACCGCCAAGGGTGAAAACCTAAAAGTCAGAGCATCTCCATCCATGGGCACAATTCTTCCTGGTTGGGAAGCAAACAGATGCGTTCTAGAGCATCGACAGGACAGCATTGCCACAGAGCCTGGTTCTCCGTCAGTGTGGCTGTGGTACAACACTCTGACCTCACATGGCATGGTTGGTCTGTACATTTTCACCAAAGGTATCTCAGGTCTCTGAAATACCTGGTGGCTTTGATGATGTAGATCTTTGGGAATTAGTCTACTTCTGCTTTGTAACTGTAACTTTTATTCAGTCATATTTACAGATACACAAATCACATTTGCAATGGTTTAGTTTTTTCCCCTCTGGTTTCCATTACATTTTAAGTATTTGAAGTTTGATGATGGAAATTTACCATTATTGCTGGTAAGGCCTGTTACGGTGTATCTTACTTTTCAATCCCATATCCTCTGCAAATGAGCCATTTATTATTCAGTCTAAATGTAGATTTGGTCCTTCCTTTGCCTATTTGTAAAGAAATGTCTTCAAGGAGTGTGTCCGGTTCTGAAGCATCCATCAGATGCTAAAATAGCTTGTCTGTCAAAGATTTTGGGAAGTAAGAATTCTGAGGACTGCAAGAGAAGTCCTCATATGGCTATTGATAAAGACTTAGGCATTCCATCTACCATGCATGAAAGTCTAAGACTTCCGTCTTAATCCTGTTACGGATTTCTGGTCTACCATTCCCAGTACTACTCAAAAAGAGTAGACTGTTGTTAAGTATGAAAAAGCAGATTGATAATGGTATTACTGCTCTTCAAGTTTTAAGGACAGAGAAATGCATATTCTGGTTGCTGTTGGTTGTCAAGGGTGATGATGTCATCATTTACAGTTGCTCTGTGTTTTCCCCCATTTTAATCCTCCATGCAGATGTCGTGGTGTCTGAGCAGCATTCAGACAGTCGCTGGTTTCTAAAGAATCTTTCATCACAATCAACGGGAGTTGCAAAGGACTCGGGCACCAAGCACTGAAGGATGGCAGTTCCTGCAGTGGTAACACACTCCTATGGAAAGGAGTGTGCCCTGACCTCCCTTTGAGACACTGCCTCCCTAGGAAAAACATCTTTGATGCCCTTTGATTAGCTTGTTTTGTCCCTGTGTGATAGTTTGTCAGCCACAAATGCATCCCATCAGTTTCACAGCCCTAATTGTGTAGGTTCAGGGCTCCACTTATAATACAAAATCCCAAGGAAGTACTCTGGTAGCAAAGCAGTTTTAAGGAGCTGTTTCCATCTCCACTGTTATGCCTAATGTTGTGTTTGGTGACAATAGCTTTTTTGGTAGGAAATTACCACACCGTTACTTAGGAATTACACAGAAATCAATATAGACAATTTCTTGGTTCTGTTAGAGAGTAGTAAATAGTAAAACGTAGTAATTTAGTAGCTGAGAGTAGTGAGTAGTTAAAATTAGTTATATCTGGTATGAATTATCCATTTGTACCAAACAAGGTTTATTTTACTGAACTGTGTTGGGACAGGTATGTAGTGCTGTCACTTTGTCTTCATTCTTCCAACAAACTAGTGTGGCTGCAGCTGAAATTTCAGTTTTGTTCTTAAAATTTTATGCTGAATCTTTTATTTTTGAAATGGTCTGGAAGCAATATCTCAGGAATATAGTTGTGTGGGATGCTGATAAGAGCAGAATGAAAAGAAGGTTCACAGAATTAATTTTTCGTTTCTTAAGCTTTTTATTTTTCTCTGTATTCCAATTACCTATCTTAAGATACAAGTTGAGAACACCTGAGTAATGGTAAGTACCTTCTGGTCCACCTATCCTTACACTCCCATGGTGTATTTGGATGTGGCCAACACAAAACCAATATTTCTAGCATCTATTTTCCAGGCCCATGGCCCTACCAATTTATTGGTAATTATTTTAATTTTTTGTATTTTTAAAGCTTTTATCAAGTGAAAAATTGTTTTGGGATAAAAGAGGAAATTCAGTGATGATTGTTAATTTGGATAAAGATGTAAGAATTGTTGTCTTCCCTTCTGAAAATAACTATTTCTGAACCTTGAATAACAAAATAATTCTGCTTTAAAAATATTTGTAGAGTCTTTATAAGCCTGCTCAAAAACTACTTGAGATTGAGGCATTGCAACAGTTATGCCATGTTTGCACTAACAAAAAGAAGGGCACTGCTGGAAGGCTGACAGTCTCAGCTGGGTGTAGGGTGCCTGTGAGGGAGTCAGGTGAGTATTTCTTGGATGCCAGATAGGTGACTGTGAGGGAAATGGTGCCCCCGGGTGCTGCAAGTCCCTCTGATACCTGCTATTCAAACTTGAAGTGTCCAAACCCAGCCTGGTGCTGAGTGCACCTATTTTCACACCCCAAATTCCCATCCCACAACTTCATCCTCAGTGTTTTTTGAAGGCTTTGGAAATCGCTGCTCCAAGACTTCTGAGATGTTTTGACATATAAATTTTGAGATCTATACTGAGTTCAAGCACTAAGGCTGAAGCCTGAATAACACACTTGGACATTACGTATTATTTATTTGACACAGGTTTTGCATCAGGCAAGTCTGTCTTTGAAAATAATGAGAAAATCATGTGACACTGATCACATGATAGAAAATAATCAGAGAATTTTTATTACTGCAGTACTCTTAGACCTCCTGTGTTTTATTTGCAACAGAGCCAGTATTTGCTGAAGTAACTGAAGCATTTGGAAAGTAATCTCACTCATCACTTAAAATTTAGCTACTGGATTTGTGTTTCCCTAATTTTAGCACTGCTAAGTGGCTATACCTGTATTGTATAGAGCCAATGACACTTTGCTATTGTTTTTCATTACTGAGAAGCACAGCAAACTTCAAAGCTCTGATTGTGTAAGCATACTAGATCATCATTCTTTTCCAGTCTTGGAAATTGAAATTAGTCAATGATTGAGTAACACATAAAACTACCATGGCACCAAGTATCCATAATAAAGCTGTTGCAAGTCCATAGCCTTAAATGCCCTTTAGTCTTTTTGTCTGGAACTTACTGTTCCATCTCTTTTTTGTACTGCTAGCAGAGAAGTTGTTAACATAATAGACAGCTTTCTAGTTTAAATTTTAACTAAATTTCACTTGGGAGGATTGATGATATTCTTCCTGTAATGAAATCTGCAGGTGAATTCTCTATTGAGAATACAGTAAGCAGGAAGTCAGTTTTGAAATATCTAGAATACAAAATTGTCATTCTACTTCACAGAACTCTATCAAAGCTATAAAATTTGGAAGATTAAAGGTCTAACGCAGTTTTTTTTTCTTGTCAAGAAAGTAAACAGGGCTGGTGAATTACTTACCAAGATTCTAAGTGTTGAATAAGTCATGTCAAATTCCAAATAAATACATCTGAAGAGTTAGGTTGGAGTTATTTATTAACTGTAATGCTGGAGGGAAACATGTACAGGAGAAATACCTTTAGTTTTTTCCCCTCTGGTTTCCATTACATTTTAAGTATTTGAAGTTTGATGATGGAAATTTACCATTATTGCTGGTAAAAAACCAAAAAGCACACAAAGCACAGTACTCTCTAGTTTGGTGTTTTAAATCTGTATTCTTTCTTTTAAATGCCTCTGCTAGTGGCTGAAGAGAGGTGAGCTACCACAACAGATCACCTTCCAACATGCCCTTTAAGTTTTTAAAATACAGCTTCCATCTGGTATGTTACTTTTGAGAGTGCAGCCTTCCTCATTTTGTTTTAATTAAATGAATACATTGTAAGAGGAATGGACTTCATCTTTGGATAAACGGATATCTTTGGGGTGACTGTTGGACCCCTCAATAGCTTTCCTGATGGTTTTTCTAAATATAAAAGCAGATGGAATCAAATGCATATTAAGCTCACTAATGGCAGCTGGGTAAAGTGATGCTACCACACTTACGCAGGGCTTTAGAAGGTTGTAAAGCAGTAGGGAAAAACAGATTTTCTGACCACCTATTTTTAAGCTGCCTCTGAGATAATTTTACAAGTAAAACAAATCTTGTCCATGATTATCAGTGGAAGTGGCAACATCAGAACAGAACCTGAACCCTTTTTAGTGAGTTCTGGTCCAAATCCTACCAAACAGCATGGGGATATAACTGTAAATGGAAACCCCATTTAGGAGCTTGGAAATGCAAACATTGTGGCTCTTATGGTGGGGAAACTATTGTTGGAGTACTGTTAGGCCCAGGAAATAAGCTACATTTTGACCCATCAATCGTTGACGAAAGATGGGAAGGCCCCTTCACCAATGGAATGTGGGCCTTGAAAAGACCCATTATTGAATTTGTGGCCAACATGATTATCCCAACTTACCTCCAAACTGGTCAGGGATTTGTTCTATATCCTATATTAGACTGTTGGGGCTTTTCTGCTACCACAAGTTCAGAGTAATCAGTTAGGAATCAAAGCATATGATGATTTAACTAGAGAAAAGCAGTCAATTGACGCATCCCTGGCTGGAGGGAGTGCTCAGAAGTGGGGAAAGATGAATGGCCACCAGAACAGATCATACAGCACTATGGACCAGCCACCTGGAATCCTAACGAGTTAATATCAGGTGCCAGAGAACCCACTTATGATTGGAATTAGATAATTAGGTTACAAGCTGTCTTTGAAATAATAACCAACCAGACAGGTACAGCTCTTGACCTTCTCGCTGACCAATCCACTTAGATGAGGAACACAGTATTTAAACATGGGATGGTGTGAGATTATCTTTTAGCAGAAGAAGGGGGAGTTTGTGGAAAGATAAATGATTCAAACTGCTCTTTGCAAATGGATGACAACAGAAAAGTGGTAAAATAGATAGCAAAGGAAATAAGACAATTAGCTCATGTACCAGCCCAAACATGGAAAGGATGGTAATGGGACATGTTTTCATGGTCACCTGGTGGACGGACTATGGGTTAAACAAATGCTATTTTTCCTTTTATGTGTTATAGCAACTCTAATCTTTTTGTCATGCATGATACCCTGCTTAGTGCAGCTCATTCAGCATGTGATCAAGGGGATGCAGGTGGTAGCCATGTCTACTGATCCAGAAATGGCTAAAGGATAGAAAATTATGTCACCATGAATAACTGCAAAAAGAAAGAAGACCCAGGAAGAAAAGATTAAATCAATGATAATTAAGGTTTGCAAAGACAATTACTGGGAAAATAAAAAGAGGAGGAAATGAATAAGATGAATGTGTCTTTACTAACAGACCACTTGAATCTGCTTTTAGATAGGGCCAGGAACTTACAGATAGGGAATTAACAGAAGAAAGAAACTATCAGTTCTAGAAAATGTTACTAATTGACATGGACTGCTGCTCAGCCAAGGCTGTGTAAAATTCCTGAGCTTAAAGAAAAAGAACAGAGACATAATAGAATTATGAAGTGTTTTGTTATAAAAGAAAAAAAAAAGGGGGTGTATATTAGAGGGGGACATAAAGTAGGTGATTTGAGGCATCTCTACCTCCCAAGTACCTGAGCCAATGGGGAAAGGAAGAGGGTGATGCAGCTGGGAGCTTAGGATAGTCCTATGGGGGCTGCTTTCCCCAGCTATTTTAGAGACTCCAGGGGAAATGCCCCATGGCCTCTCCCTTTATTTGAATAAAGTTACAGGACTCCGATGTCTCCTTCTTGGATATAAACATCTGGCATTGTGAATTTTTCCGCAGTTTCCTCTTCAAGACTACATGACTGTGAGAACTTAATGCCTTTATGGTTAAAAGAAATGTACTTAAAAATGTCTGTATGACCAGTATTATGTAAAAAAGAATTGTTTTCTATGAACTTGCTAACAACTGTCAGTAATGTCAAAGAACACAGCACCCTGAAATGTTTTAATATGGTTGACTTCCCAGAGCACTGTTAATGTTCAACTAGTTATTGTTAAATATGTAATAATTAACCATAATTTGTATAAATTTTCAGCTTTGTGAATAGTAAAATTTTTGTGCTTCCTTCCATGTATTTCTCTCAAATTTAATTAAAATGTAAAATATGTATGTTAGCTGAATTTTGAGCTCCAGAATGTAGCAACCTTCTTGCAATGAATCCCAAAACTAAAAATTAGAGAAGTAGATGGTTGGTACAATTAGCTTCAGATCTTTGCTGACGATGAGCCCTGAAGATGGTCTCTGAAGTGAGTCCTGGTTTTTTTCCCACCAAAAAGAACAATCAGATTCTAAAATAATGACTACAGCATAAATATAAAGGCATAATCATAGCTCTTTCTGATGTACTTTATTGATTGAAGTTAATATTTCAGGTAAAGTTTACACATGAGAAAGAGGATCAAGAACAGAAGAACAAAGCATCACACAGTCTACGAAAAGACCCTTGGAACTGAAGTTGCAGCTGGTAGATAAAAGAAAGTGAAGCTTTCATCATGTGTTTTGTTAACACCATGACAGAATTGCTGAACTCTTAGGGGGCATGAACAAGGGCAAATCAGACAAAGAGCAAAGGAGAATATTTCCAGCAATCCACTGATCTTTATTACAGCCCAGAGCAGTCTTGTGAGTCTTGTTAACCTGTGCTTGACCTTGTTTAATCATTGCTCCTGACAGCAACAAGGATGCGTCAGCTTGTCAGTGTCAGCCTGAACCGCTGCTGCACTTGAGGGCGCAGGCAGAGTCTGTGCACACACAGAGGTGTGGGAAATGAACAGGGCAAAAACTGGAGGATGTTCTACCCCACCTGCAGATCTGTACCTACAAAGGACATTTAGTACCCCAACAGCAGATGAGGGGCTGGGACCTCTCCCCATCTGGCACTCCGAGTGCCCCCAAGAGCAGCTGGGGGTGGTGGCAAGTGACAGTGGGAGGACTCCTGTGGAGGGCCCGAGGTCCCCTCCTACCACTCTACCTGGCTAAAGGATAAAGGAGACGTGCTGCTCCACAGGGGCTTCTCTAATTCCTGGCCAGTTTGAGAACCAGCCGTACGGCAAGATGTTCCAATTCGTTACAGTGAGGTGAGCTTTGCTTTGATCCACAATGGAGCAAAAGGAATTAGGTTCTAGACATATCTGAGAGTGAGATTTAAATACAAAGTTAGATGTTTGGATCCGAAGTGATAACCTTTTTTTCATGAAGGAAGAAGAAAAGAAAGGAAAATAGGAATTTTCCAAGAATAATTACAAAAACCACAGGAAAAGGGGTATCAGGGGTCCAGCACTGGCTGAAAGAGTTCATGGAGAGGATCTCTGTCAGGCATGATAGGTGTTTCCCTGGAGAAGCTTCCTTCAAGAGCTCTAATCCAGCAAGAGAGCCAAGCCAGGCAGCCAGACCAGCAGGGTTGGGGAGCAGAGGGATGAATAGCTTTGTAGGAGCAGCCAGGGCAGTGAAGGACAGCAAAGACTCCGGCATTTTGTCGAGTTTTTGGACACGGGGGCAGGTTGGCCACATCCATCATGACTTTATTCGCTCCCTTGAAATTGGCTGGTTCATTGGTGTCCAGGAGATGTTTGCCTGATATTTCCAAGTTTACTTGCTCTGCTGATGTATCAACAAGCTCTTTTAATGACTTGAAATAGGATGCCTCATTTTCTAAAATTAAGCAGTTTTAAAATTTTTTGTTAGAAACAGCTCAACTCCTCAACTTTCAAACCTTAATTTTTTAAGAGGCAATGGAGAAACTTTAGAAACATTCCTTACTTTTTACTCATTCCCTACACCAGGGGAGACCTGGAGCAGAGCAAGATGAATGAGTGTGTGGCTCTGGAAGCGTGGACCAGGAGTGCCAGGGCCCAGTGGTGATATTTTGCCAGTGAAAGCAAGAGCTTGAGGAGTGGATAGGTGGTACAGGTCAACAATCACTGTTGCAGCTGGTCTTGATTAAAGCTTCAGCTTTTATGACCACAGGGTCATTCTGAAGATTAAGGATGGGTGGTTGGTCCAGTGTGACTGAGTATGACAAAACAGCTTTTCATGTCTAGTCTGGGTGAGGTGGTGAGAAGCCTTGAACTAGAAACAGCAAGTGGGGAGATGATGATCCACCATGTGAGAAATAAAATAATGTTTTGCTTCAGCCACAAGAGCATATACTTTCATCATTTAGGCAAAGATGGAGCTGGCAGGAGTCTAAGTAGCTGGAGTGTGGGAGTGGGGAGGAAAAGGGGAGTTAACCAGTGCTTGCTACTCAGAAGGATAGAAGGGGATGGGAAGGGAGGTATCCGTCTGAGCACTGCGGGCAGTCAGAAGGAATGTGAGTTCCTGAGTACCCAGCCAATGGGAAAAAGGGACAGGGATGCCAGCGGTTGAGGAAGGATCTAAAAGTTTCTGCATTTTAGAGAGAGGTGTGCCTCCTCGGTCAGATGCACCTGGCTCAGGTGAATTTGTTTATACCAATAAATAAGTGTTGCTTTGATGACTTTGTCCTCTTTCAACTTTATCAGCAAGCAAGAATCAAGAGAGGAAGTTGTGACCTCAGGCTGATATGTTCAGGAAAAACCTTGTGCCAGCAAAGCAGGGCAAAAAGGGGCCCAGCCCACAGGAACAAGGATGTGCAAAGAGGACTTTGTGCTTTATGGTGGAAGTTATCACACCTTTTACAAAAGATCATCATAACTGGGTGCCTCTTATATGCATGGAGCATGTAGTCACTACAGAGTTCACCTGACCACCACAGCTTTTCAAACACAAAGGATGAGGATCTTGGAACTAGGTCCCAGGATTTGTGGATATTCAAAATTAAAGCTCATCTGCAAAAACTGGAGTTTGTTAATTTGCAGGGATAACAGCCTTTCGCAAGGCTATTCTTGACATAATCCCAGAAATGGCTTTATCCATGTGTAGAAGGTTATGTTGTTGACTTTTTCTGTCTAGGTAGAGAACCATTATGAAAAGAAAAATGAGAATACAAGGCTCTGTTGACTTCACATGTGAAATTTTTCTTGTAGGATGCTTATTTGCTTGCTAAAATTACATTTGTGGGTGTAGAGTGGGAAGGTACTGCTGGATACCTACAGATGAAATGGTAACTTCGATTCGGTTGCCCCTGGGTAGCTTCAGGCAATCTGTGTAAGGAAATAACAAGCATTGCTTTGTCCCTTTGTAGAAAAATGCAACTTAACAGTGAGGGCTATGAATTTGAAACAAAGGTTTGGGAGACAAATGCAGGGGAAAGAGCTTGTCTGAGATTCAAGGATGCAGTGCTTCAGCGAAAGGTGATACACAATAATCCCTATATTCAAAGTTATGGGTAAAGGTGAAATAAATGAAGAATGGAAGAATTGTATTCCCCCTTCAGGAATGGGATACTGAATGCTGATTCCACGCATAAGCAACAGAGGTGAAAAGGAAAGATGCAGAAATTCCTAACTGTCTTAGATTCTAAACCATCAAATACTATGGCACATAAGAAAATTGTATCTGGAAATTAGAAATCAAGGAGCTCTCGATGTATATAGTGATCCATATATATATATATACAATAAAGAACCCCACTGAGGAGACATTACTGGTAAAAAACCTGCTTAAATTGTTGCGTCAGGGAGCTTCATTAATGACTGTCAATAGAATAGAACAGAACACGTTACAATATAATTCTGTTGCCCACAATTATACTGCAGTTAGCAGCCCTTAGTGTAAGGCCTCCACCAGAGGCCAGTATATTGCCGTTTAACCACTGGCACTTTAACAAGCCAATAAACATATCCCCTGAGCAAAGCTGAAACTGGGAGGTGTTTTCTGTCTTTAGACTAGTGAACTGCTTTTAGATTGCAGGTTTCTGGTTGGTGTTTTTTACCCACAGAGGTATTATATAGAATACTGATTTTAAAGGTCTGGATTATAATTTCCAGACAACTGACCTTTTCTTAATATTGAAAGAGCTGGTAAGATTTTCACTTTTGAAGTGAACCTCCTTATTTCATCCTCCCTCTTACCCTGCTTTTGGTTCACATCTTTGACTGGATGAAACGGATCCTTCCTGGTAGAACTAAATGGGACGAAATGTTCAGAAGATCAGGTAACACACTCCAACTACTGACAGCTGTTTGCTCAGTTCGAGCTATTATAGAAAAAACTCAGAGCAAAATCCTCTCAGATGTGCAGAACTAAAGATTTCCCTACACACTTTGCTCTCAGCAGGCAATGTAGGAGCAATATCCTAACACATTTTTGAAAAGAGCTCTATTTGGCTTTGTTTTAATAATAGTGAAATTTCGATTTTTCTCTGAGTCTAAACCCTGAAGTAGAAAGCGTTTCCACTTCTAAGCGTCTTCTATTTCTGTCCACAAAACAGCAACATCAGGATTGTCAGATTTTATGATCAGAGTAAAACAGTACAAAACAATGCATCCAGAGAAAGTCAAGAAGTAATCCATTGTCTTAAAATAGTCAGCTGATGGTCTGCTGAGACAGAAGAAACTCATAGCATTTCTGTCAATGAACAGACATGTCTACTACTGGAAAGCCCTCAAGGACTCAAACACAGAGGGTAATGTCTGCAGGATTTCCTATTTTTTGGCCAAGAAGCCTTGACTGGTTGCTGAGAAAGGACAGAAGACTGTTAATGCCCTAGACATAGCCACATCTGAAATGATTTTTTTACCAATTATTCTTATAATAGAGGAATATCTGTGCTTTCCCAATGGACTATTTATTGATCTCTTTATCATACACAAAAGTAATCTTGTTTGCAAGAAGGTGTGACTTTGACTTCTTTACATGCATGTTAAAGAAATTAATTCTGGAATGATAGCATGGTAGAATCCCAAACACTACTGTGCAAGGCACAATTTAGTGATTAGTGCATTTTTATGGGATTTATAATTACTAAAACATTGTAATTTATATTTTTTCCCCCAAAAAAAGCCTGTTCTGGTAACAATTCTCTTTCATGGCTGAGTATCGACTTACTTTTTACAGAGAATTAGTTCATGGTGTTTTAAGCAAGCTAGGGAGTGATGACTGGCAGCATGTGAAGGAGCAAGAACTAGAAGAAAGCAGGTCATGCCAAACCTCTGGCAGTGTGAAGGTCAGAAGTAAGGGATCAGAGATGGCATCACAGATGGTGATGTACATGACTTTTTAACCTGACCTGCCCACACGGGTTTGCCACCACCGATATGTCTCCACAGACAGCCAGTGTTACAGAAAGTTATCCCTCTGATAGACCACCTAGAGAAAGTGGGAGCAGTTTCAATTCCAGCACTTTGAAGGCAGGTCTCATATACTTCCAAGCAGAGAATTCTTCCTGAGAAAGAAGAGCAACTGGCTCTTTTATCACTACCAGATAAAAATGGTAAGCCCAGTAGGATAACTATTGCAGTCATCCAAGTAGGCAAGAAACCTGTTTACACATCTCCTTTATACAGTTTGGAGTGAGGATTCAAACAAACACCTGTCTCTTACTTTCTAGTCAAATACATTAATAACATGCCTGCAGGGTAAGGGTTCTGCCAACCTCAGCTGCTGAAACTGTTCTGCATTCTGTAAAACACTTGTATGGTAATGGCAGCAAGAACACATCCAAGAAAATCCTAAAAGATAAAATACTCTAATTAGAGAATGCAGTCCCTGTTCCTCTGCACACTTGTTGTATATGTTACATCATTCACTGAAAAATGATGTCTGGGACTTAAAGATCAAAATTAAGACTCAAAACACTACCACTAAGACCTTACCCACCTGAGGTCTCTCTTTACCCTCTGACTTCAGGAGCTCTTTTCCACCCAGAGTGCTCTGGGAGAAGGGGCCGCTATAGGAAGGATGGGGTGGCCTTGTTGCCTTCCTCAGTTCTACTTCCAAGAGAATTAAACTTTGAAGGTTTCATACTTGCAAGATCTAGGTCTGGTGTGAGACTCTCCCAGGCCAAGGTGTCTCCATCAGCCAGGACTGGGAGACATGGAGCCGTGCAGGAAGTACTGGATCAGGTGCCTTGCCTCTAGTGAACATACGTTGTTCCTGGGTATGAACCTAGGCTGGACTTTAAAATGTACCCATCAGGGCTGGACTAGTTTCACCTGACTTCAGCTGTTCCCTCCTCCCCATAGCAATAGCAATAGGCATTTCCAGAAGATAATTCAATCCAGTCTAAAATGTTGCCATTCACTCCAACAGCTACAGAAGCAGCTGTAGGTTTAGTTCACTGAATTTAGGTGAAATACCTCTCAAGCACTGAAGTATTCCTCCAGGCTCTTTTGAGGCACCTAGGGCCTCCGCACCCAAGTCTGGACAAAGCTATCCCTGTAACAACACAAAACGGTGTTTGCTCAATAACCGCTCCCAGCTATTATTAAGATGCAAAAGACCAATGCAGAAGAGGAATTTCAGCTTGCCTCTCCCAAACTCCAGCAAAATGCTCACTCTACCACTATACTCTAAATAATTCCACCATCACCTGCCAAACATGAGTACAAGTCAAGTACCTGCCCAAATGGTCCTGCAAGTAAACCAGGCAGATGACCAACATGTGATTCTGGCTGGGATGCAGGTACAACCCTCAAGACTGCTTTCACTTTCACTGCTCAATAGCAAAATACAGATTCTTTAAAGGGGCTTATTGGACTAAGAAGAGAATTAGAGATCCTAGAGAAACATCTGGAAACATCTTCAAGCTGAAAAGGCTTTTCTGTGTGTCTCAGTTTTGGATTTAGATACTTCAAACACAAACTAGACATAAAAAGCTTTTGTAAATCCAGCCCTCAGCTGGATTTACATGCTAAATCAGTAACACATATATACTTTGTGTATATAAAGGAGTATTCTTCTATTGTTACAGTGTAGACAGGAGTGGACATCAAGCTTTAAAGCTAGTGTAAAATAATTCCTATAAATAAGTTATTGGAACATCCCATATGACATACTTTTCTGTATCTAGTTAATGAATTCTGATATATACCCCTTACAAAGACTGCAATCAATCTTACTGTTCACAGTTAATTTACTAATAGCAGCTTTTAATTTCAACAAAGTTTAGTTACAAACATAAAGAATTCTGAATCAGATCAGATGGAATTGTTTTACATCAGCATCACAAATTTACCGGAATACTTGTTCTTGACTGTGGCTATGTCGCTCTCCATAACAAGGTAATTAATGAGAACTATAAAATCTAAAGGACAACACTGATCCCCACAATCCCTGTTTGTTTTGAATAAAGGTAAAGAGAAGTAGCAGCACCATACAGAGAAAGCTTATCTTGTAAAAAACACAGACTACCTGCTAAAAAAAAGGAATCATTACTAGTCCTGTTCGGACATTGTATAGATAGCAGTCTTCAATAGCTGGAACACGGAAAGACAGAAAAGAATTTAAATCAGTCAAGACACAGATGGGCAATAAATAACCAAAGCATTAAAATTTCAGTGTAAAAGACCATAGCTGTACTTACATGAAGAAAATTAACACAAGATTTTAAACTGTGCTGTGAATCTCTTATCTTCTGAAAAGAAAGCCATGAAACTCCTGGGCTTTTTTTCAAAACATGCCCACTAATGGAACTCTCATTAGGCAGTATACAAAGCTTGCAGAATTGCTTACTTCACTTTGGAGAGTATATAAGTAAACAGACACTTGCACAGCCTCAAAACTCATAACATAAATGCATGGTAGTCATAATGCTAAAGTAGGAGAATGTAAATAATTGGTGATCTAGTTTCTGGCAGTACAGCAGCAGTCTGAAAGGAAACGCAATACAGAAAGGTCTGTAACTTGACCATAAGAACAAAAGGTGGTACTCTCTGGTTGTGTCCCACTTAACAGATGTTCTATGCAGATTTTTCTTCAAGATACGTTTTCCAGTAAGAAAAACAGAATTTTTGATTTGACAGGCATATAAGCCTACTATTTCTTTTTATAATATCTTTGTTTAGGAGCCTTCTGTACATACAAAATAAAGGCTTAGACATACAGTCTCTGCCAGTCCTGCAACATGCTTACTAAAGGAAGTTGCCAGACTCTACAACTGCAGAGAACTACCATCGTCTGTTGTTAGAGGCTCTGTTAGGACACGGTTAGGAGTACTCCAGAAGATACATAAAAATCCCTTTTGAGTAAGCCAATAATATCCAAGGGTAGCTTAAGACAAAGGCAAGCAAACAGGTAGTATCAGTAATGGCTGACTGGCTGTTGCATTAAAATACAGATGACCACATTACACAGCCTTCTGCAGAGCTTATGGTGTTAGACTAACACCCGTGAGTAAGCTCCTACAGAAATGACAGCTGCCTTCTGTGTACAGTAAACATATACATATTTAAAGCTCCTTTGCTTCTACAGCAATTTCCACAACTCATTTCACTGACACATCTTCTAGATAAGATTATTTCTCACACACCTCACTTCTAGCAGTAATACAAGCTTAGTGAAGAAACATTCAAAGTTCTGATTATGTTTATTAGGTCTGTATTTCTTTGTATGTATCTGACATAACTTCTTTTAAGTTTTGGCACTTTCAATTTACCTTCATATTGTGTGATTAGCCTTGCAGCTGAGATACTCCATGTACACTTAGCAGATCATCTTGTTACACTAAGTTCTGTAATCTTGAGGACTCTCATGTATCATTTATTCAAATTTCACCTCTTCTTTAGTTTTACAGAAAACAATTTTCTGATTCAGTGTTCTGGCCTGAGAGTTCTCCAATAACTTGAAAAGAGGATTTTTATATCACCTCTCTGGAGGGATGCAACAGTAACACAGATCCCCATGTTAAAGCTCTTGTAAGTATCTCTGCAAACACTACAAAGGAACTGTACAACTGGGATCCTGAGGGAAGGGTTCCTTGTCTTAGTTTCCTGCACACTGTCTTTTCAATTAACTGGTTTGCAGCTGCTGGTCATAAATTTACACATCTTATTTAGCAGAGGGAAACTACACAAGAAGAAAAACAACTATATTCAGCACATTCCTATCCAATATCCTATCCATCCTTTTTGGCTAGGAGACAAACTCAGAATTTATTTATAGATTACCTGCCTAGTATGTAGTCTACATCCATCCCCAATGTCTGTGCCCCCCACCAGGGTCACTTTTACCACTTTCCTGATGTTCCTCAGCCAGGGGGGAACACGACTATTCCTCTATTGCAATAATTTAAAATATTTACACGCTGCATAACCACTCTTTTACACACACATGAATACTTACTGGTATACTTACGAACCACATCTAAGACATTTTGATACACTATGGGGTTTCCAAGCACAAAAAAAAATAAATCTGTAGCCTTCTATAACACAGACAACTGGAGGGCCTGTAGAGAGAAAAAAAAAAAAAAAAAAAAAGAAAAAAAAAAAAAAAAAAAAAAAAAAAAAAAAAAAAAAAAAAAAGAAGTATTCCCTCTAAGTTTAAGCTCTCTTTGTTCTCTCCAGAGACCATTCACTAGTTTCAAAATATACATGTTTGACATTAACTAAAGATCTCTTGGGAAAACCCACAAGTTAATTCAGTTTAAAAAAAAATTCTTAAACCAAGTAGTACTTAGAGAAGAGAGAGCACTGAGTATTTCATGTGTAATACATAGTTACTCAGATACACACATATATTTAATATGTAAAAAATAAAGTGCTTTTTATCAGGTCCCATTGCAAGGACATTATAAAACTTTTCAACAACTGTAAAACAAATAGATACATAGAATACTGAATCAAACATACATCAAAACAGTTAACATCCAATCTGGTGGATGCCCCGAGACAAAACATTCCTTCATATACATGGTATATACAAATATATTCATCTTTACTCAATATATTATGACAATATATATTTCAAAATCTTGTTACAGTCTAAAAAAAGTATCCTACAAATATGCAACGAAGATCAAGCACAGAAATCCAAGACTGACAAAGAATTTGCTATCCCTGCCCACGCTACCACCTCCACTCCTGGGAAAGATATGCCAGCGCTCTTTGCTGGGGTGCAGTGCCTCCACATCCTGCAAGGCACTGTGAGCAGCAGCTGTGAAGTTGGCATCGCCGGTGGTGAGCAGATCAAACACACAGGAGTAAAAATAGATGTCCTTCACAAGCATCTTCTCGTGGCATTTGGTGGTGGCTGTTTCCAGAGTGTACCCTGATCGGGGATGAGCTGCAGCGCCCCACGGAAGCAGCTTTCCCATCACAGGCAATGGCAAGTGTCCGCTCTGATCGATACGCTCACTGGAAGGGCAGCCATTCACGCAGAGCTGCAGATCCTGGCTCTCCTGGTAGGCCATGACCAGCTCCTGGGGCATGCGAATGGCCAGGGTCAGGTAGCGCCCAAGCTGCCGGATATACACCGTGGTCCCGATGTGCCGAGCGTGCATCTCAATGTATTTGCCGCTGACTTTCTCCACAATGTGCAAGCTCCTGGTGCTCCCATCTCCTCCACTTGTTGTACCGTCAACAAAAGCTGCAGGCAAGTCATCAGTCATTGCCTGATATACTTTCTGATCTGTACAGTCTTGGTATGATTTGAAGATAATAGTTATCTGTGGGGGAGGGGAGGGAAAAAAAGCAAAGTTAGTGGAAAGAAATAATCATCTCAATCCCTTTTCCATTTTGTAACTGAACTATTGCCCACTACCTTAAAACCTGACAGTTGTCCAACTCATGCCTAAGGAAAACAGACTACAAATATTTAAAGTAGTATTTTACTGAACAGCAAATGTTAAATTTGTTTTTATATTGGTCTGGAAGCAAGACTACTAGCACGTGGCAACAACCTTGAGGTTAGGAAAGGAAAATGCTTTATATTTTGTTAGGCACCACAACCACCTCCTGCCTGACAGTTTAACGCTTTGGAATGCATCCTGCAATGACACAGAAGCATAAGGATGAATAATTCCCACAATCCTGGCAACTGTGGCAAAACAAGATTGAGACCACGCAAAATCAGGGAAAGGTATAATCAGGACTAAGAAGAACAACTAGTCATTTAACAGCTTTGGGATCCTGGATACATCAGTCCTAAGAACAGGGAGATTTGACATTTTGAGTCCACTGTGCTAGAAAATGTGCCCACAGAGAAACAAGGCAAGACTGAAAGATACCCAAGGATGTGCCTCTGAAGAATGAGTGATCATCATCAAAATCATTAGCATAAAGCAATTAATTTTTTTTTTTTTTTTTTTTTTAGATTAGAACTAGCCTTTTAAACCTTTCTACTTATCGGAGTAATTAACAAGAAAAGAAAAAGCAGGTCCTCCAGTTTTACTTGAAGGAATAACTAGGCTATATGGCAGACCAAGTGTGGAATGAACAGCAGCTTTTCCTAAAACAAAAATTAGAATGAGAATTCGTACCTGAATATTACAGTTATGTTACTTCCTTTAGAGGAAGAATGACCAGAGTGGACTGACTTTTTGAAAAGGTCGAAAGACATTTTGCACCAAGAATAGATAATAATTATTTTCATCGTTGATCGATTACATCAAATTAGTTACAGTCTACAATTTAAGTAGTCTGCTAAGAGACTCAGATTACTTCAAAATGTATCAGAAGGTTAAATTTAAAATCTGTTCCACAGCAACCTCACATTTTAGATTCAGTTAACCATCACACCTCTGCACAACAACTTTTATTTCTGCCTCTGTTTTAAACCAAGACCAAAAGGCTAAATGAAGAGCCAATTACAAACAATTTGAATTGTTTGAATAAAATCTCTGCCCTCATTAACCTCACCTGTCTATACCACTTGTATAAGACACCTCTCTCTTCCCACTGCAATAATTTCTTCTTCAGAGTATGCACACACCCCCTAAACAATATTACATTTATTTTCAATATTTGGTTCATCCTAGGTGGTTCATGCTGTGTCAGTACTTGTCTAACAACACACACAATACTTACGATTTCGATTTTTTGTGTTCTCACTAGTGCTGACTGGATTTCTCCAATGGTTTTTTCCTTGCACTGATCAGTTACACAGCATGAGATGTATCAGCCATATAGCTTGAGACCATCTGTAGTCAAGTAATTTGGCAAAATTATGTCTGTGAACCACAGCTGAGCTGGAATGCGTATGCCCAAAATCCAGAAAATGCAAAAGTGCCCTATTGCTGTAAAGATCACCTCACAGCTTTGTGCTTATTAAAGTAAGCTCAGCAACCTACAGGAGAGAAACTTGAGGTCTCTCAAATGATCAGTATTTCTGCATATAATTCAGGCCATAATGCAGTAAAAGGCCTTTTATTCTGTGTAACACAGTTTGGATCAAACAGGCTTCTATCTCAGCCTCCTCAGACAAAGAAGCACTGCTACTTCCTTGAGCATATTTGTGTTCTGTGAGCAAAGAGTGATTTACCCACCGATGCCTTAAGTTCTAGATTTTATACTTTTAAGATTCTGTGCTGCCTAGGTGTGTAGTTCTGAGCCTCATATCAAGTGTTAGTCAGCTCTCTTCTACAGGGTAGGTAAAAAAAACCAATCCTTTTCCAGCTTGTGACCAAGGACAACCCAATGTGCAAATGGATCAGAACTTATAAAAGTGTGAGACCACCTTGTGTTCATCTTGGGTGTAGCCCCAGCTGAGCTCTTGTACTGCCCAAGATATATCCTTTAAGGCCTTTTAATAAATGTCTACTTTGTTCTCTTAGCTCTGTCTACCCTCCAGTCCAGGTCAGCCTTCTCACGGCATTGACACCTACAGAAGTAAAGCTCTAAGTCTCCTTAGCACTTGAACAAGCCTGGAGCCAAAAAGAAGTCTCGTTGTTTTAATGAGACACTGAACTGGATGCTTGATAAAACATTTAAGCAAGGCACCTGGAAAAAAATTTATCAAGAAGCAGCTACCAAATTGCTCTCTCCACAACTCCCTCATTTACCAGAATGAAATGCACACAGTTTTCAGAACACAGAGAAAGAACAAGAAGCCTTCACCCTAATTTAAGATTAGGAATAACACTGGATGCTGAATGAGAGCTGAAGGACTATTAGATGAATAAAGGCCTCCATGTATGTTGCAAGAGCACTCCAGAGAATCAACAAGAGACCATTAAGATTTTCCAAGGATATACTTGTATTTAAACACTGCAGATCAAGACACTGATTTTGAACAGTCGTTGTCTGTCATGTGACATCCATCTAATCCACAGGCCAGATCAATAAAACCAAACTGCTGCATGGGCTTTGCCTTATCACACACTCCTACCTCAGTATCATGCCCTGGTACTGGCAGATACTCCAGAACCTGTTGCAAAGGGAGATGAAGAGCAGAGCTCTCTATCTCTAAATTCTCAAGGTAACAGAGAGCATTAAAAAGTGAAAACAAGTTTGTTACTTCTAATAGACTCAACACATGTCATACGTGTTTATGTACCTACAGTACTTCTCACACTCTGTCTGGGTCCCAAGAACACCTTCACAAAGCTGCTTATGCAGTACTGTTTACAGACTAGAGATTAGCTGCCCTCTCTAAACTTAGAATGGAAAAATCCAAATGCCAAAATCTCCACATAAAGAAAGATTTTTAAAAATGTCAGTGTATCAGCCTTGTTCTTTGGGCAGAGACAGAGCTCCTCTGCAGTGAGGCACCCTGAAAAACAAAAATAAAAGGTTTCCAAATAAAAGGATACAATAAACAAGCATCTGCTATAGTAAGATTTCTAAACCAAAACAAACCCCACACATACAATTTGCACATTTCATTTTGGACTTTATCCTCCCACTCCTATTGATGCCAGTACTGATGAGTACACTGATCACAAAGCCTTCTCAAATCCCACTGCATATGCAAAACCTTTTGAAGTGTTACTGAGCTGTAAAACGACAATTTCTAGGGAAGACTTTAATGTATTTGTAGAAGATGCCTGGCTTGTATACCTTAAAAAAACCCCAACACTTTCAACTCTTGAGTTCTTGTACTTGTCTTTCTTAGTGCCACAATACAATTAGATTGATGAAGGCATCATTCATACCTTCATCAGAACATGTTGTTATTTTACTATGTATTTCACAGAATTCTAGAATTGTTTGGGTAGAAAAACACCTCTAACATCATTAACTTCGACCATTATTATAACACAGCCAAGCCTGGGGATGAATGAGTGAAGAAGTGCCCAGTGGAAAAGGACCTAGGGATGCTTATTGTTCAGCCTGCTGAACATGAGCCAGAGTGAGCCTCGAGGCCAAGAAGACCAAGGACACCTTGGCTTGGGTCTGACAAAGTGTAGACAGATGGAACAGGGCAGTGACTGTACCCTGTACTCCACACCGCTGAGGTGACACCTCAAATCCTGTGCTCAGTTTTGGACCTCTCACAACCAGAAAGACATTGAGGTGCTGGCTGGAGTGAGTCCAGAGAAGGCAAACAGAACCAGGAAGGGTCAAGCACAAGCCGGATGAAGAGAGGCTGTGGGAGCTGTGGGTGTTCAGCCTGGAGAAAAGGAAGCTCAAGGGAGACCTCACTGCTCTTTGAAAGGAGGCTGTAGCCAGGTAGGAGTCAGTCTCTCCTCTCAAACAGCAAGTGATAGGATGGGAAGAAATGGCCTTAAGCTGCGCTGTGAAGATTTAGATTGAATATTGGAGAAACTTTCTTCACTGAAAGAGTCTCCTCTTGAGTCATCGGCCCCAAAAATGTTTAAAAAGGAATGTAGACACAGATCAAAATTAGTGGTGGAATTGACAGTTTGTACCTGGGCTCAATGATCTTAAAGGTTTTCTCCAACCTAAATTATTCTATTGCAACCTCCAATGAATCTGCTACTTTTGCGTAGTAAGACAAATTTATCTCTACCTTAAGCAAAATATCCATAAAGATGAAAAGAATAATGACAAGTGACAAATTACCCAATCCTTTTACTTCTTAAAACATTTAGAACGTTTATCTTCCAATTACCTTTTAGTTTTTTTTTTATTAGTCTGTGCTCACTTTGCAATGATTTCCTGCAAAAATTGAAACCAGGCTACAAAAGAGACATTTAAAGTGTTTTGACTCTCAGTGAAAGAACATTTATCCCCTAAATTCCTTTACCCTGCTGATAGCACCATTTCCCAGGTTCCAAGGTTTATAACAAATCACAACAGTAAAATGCTCTGTATTTCTTTTCCTTCTATGTTTCCCTAAATTCACTCTCTCACCCTCAGGCTATCTACTATAAAAAACCTGGACAGGAAAGCCCATGTGTCCAATAGTGCAAACAAGAAGACGCCTCCAAACAAGAAGGAAAACTTTCCATTGGCAAGCCCAAGCATCTCTGCCTCACTTGCTATTCAGGGACAATTATTCTAGTGATATCCAGAACACATGTCACAGCAGCAAAAGGCTATAAAGACTTTGAACCCCTCCAGATAAAGCACACAATAAATAAAATTTAAAAAAACCCCAAGGTTCTACTTAAAGAACTATACAATACCCTTCCCACCTGCTTCCTGTAACAGATATTTATTCTCAGGGAATTGTAAAACCACTTCTAAGACAGGCAAGCTCTTTATCTAAAGCTGCAGAAATCAAACATAAATAATGCCAGTGACCTACTCAAAACCCATACAAGAAAAAAAAAAAAAAAAGTTTGTCAGAAAGAAAAAGAAGAGCTTAAACTCCGTTTCCCGGTTACTTGCAGATAATCTTCCTTTTCCACCTCAGAGATCTTACGATCCTATGCCAAGAGGCATAAGCACATCAGACAAGCTCAAAAAATTGGAGTTCCAAAGTTTCAGGTAGACCACAGAACACAAAACAGCTTTGTTCATGGTGAAAAACAGATGTTACTATGAGTAACATAAATGTGCAAAACACCTACAAAGAAATTCAACAGCATTTTTGTGAGTAAGTACAGAACTCTAACAAGATGTGCTCTTCCAATTAAAGAATTCAAGGGAAATTTTTCCTGCTTCTTATACTTTCATGCCAGATATGCAGTGAGGGGTAGGGGAGAAACAACATGCATTTATTCCTCACATTTTTTCTTCAAGTGTCCTCCTGGCAGTCTCTTGTCCTTTAGAACTTACTGGATATTCCTCAGACTTCTGGGGTTCTCAGCCTCTTAGGTTTTGGCAAGAAAAGAAAACTTCACACATAAGGTAGCCTTCATTAGCAACTCCCTCAAACACTGGGACAGCAGAAAGCTAGGATAAAAGTGAAAAGTACTAACTCCCCACAAGGGGAAGTGATGGTTTGCACTTTTCAAAAGGATAGTGGGCTGAAGATTAACCATTCTGCTTCTCTGGCTGCTTGAACCACCTCCCCAAAAAATGCATTCAGGAGAAACTATACCTTCTACTCTTATTGTCCTTCCTTTCATTAGGCCTGCTTTAGAGAGGGAATACTAATTAGGTCAGTATTTGCTTTGGCTCCTGTACAATTTAAGTTCAGCATACACCTTTGTTTTTATTTCCCTTTAAACATCTGTTTCAAATACACGCAATGAAAAAACAGCCAGACTAACAAAAAGGAAAAGCCTGAAAACCTTTCCTAGGATGAAGGTAGAATACCTCTTGGCACGCTCTCAGCTAGGGATTGCAGATAAATATCACTGAAGTACAGCTCTTTAGAAGTCCTTCAAGCTACCCTGTAGTTAAAAGCAGTTAAGAACATCCAGCAGCAGACAGTCAACCACAGTCAAAATGGAATACTTGCAGAGGAAAATGTTACAGGAATGAAATTAGCAGTGGTAGTGTAGCTTAACAAGCCTTTTCTACTTCATTCAAAGTACCATGCTCCTATGAGAAAGAGCAGAGTCAAGGCCACGCATTAGAGACATTAAAACTTATCTTCTAAGTCACTTGTACATTCAAGCAACCCTCCTTGCCTATAACAGGTGTGCTAAATTCTGTTATCTGCAAAATAAAAAAATAAAAAAATTCAAGGACTGGGCAACATGTAAGATATATCTGCACCAGAAATATTTCTAGTAAGATAAACCATAGATTTTGTTTTATTTAATTGCTTCTGCTTAGCTTACTTAGTTCTACTTGGGCAATGACTGGGACTACTAGACAAGAAGAAAAAAACATTTTACCCAAGTCAAAGAAAAAGACAAAAAAACCCCTCTTGAGAATAAAGACAGAAGGCACACCTTTTAAAACCGTACTTTCCCTCAGTATGTCCATACATTTACCACTGGTGTTCTCCTCTTTATCTCTTTGAAAAGACATACACCAGCATAATGTACTACCACAGTCAACTGTTTTCAGAATGTGGCTAAACTTGAGATTACGTACCTACTGCAACCACACCCATGCCATCCACACAATTTTTACACAAGAGTCTGAACTTTTTTCCTCTACTATATGGAACAAGGAAATAAAGAAAATTCTGCATGAGTTTAGCAAAACTGAGGATAAAAGCTTATCTGCAGATTATGAAATTAAGCTTTTTCTTCCATTTATTTAGGAACCTTTAGGAAAAGCCACTGGAGGAGACCGAGGGAGAGGCAAGTCTCTTTTGCAAAGCTTACTCATGTTAGCCTCATTCCCTTATTTTATACACCTTCAGAGCTCATTCTCAACAAAGACTGCTTTTGAAACTGGCACAAGTTAAGAAAACACAATTCAGAGCTTCAGTCCAATCTCTTTTCACTCACACAAGCATTGCCATTAGTCAATACTTCAGAATCCTGCACAAACTTAATAGTAAAATTGATTTCCTGTATTAATACTAATGACCAGCCAAGTCCACAGAAGATGTGTAGGCTCTACCCTACCGTGACAGACAACGCCTGCTTCTCACTCCAGTAATTAAAAAAAAAAACTACTTCCAGGCTGAACAACATAGTGAAAATTCTTTGGTAAATGTCTTGAAGCTGTGTACATACAGCCTGATGAAGCTTGAGAATGCAAGAGCTACACTACCACAATTTTAAAAAAAGCCCTTTCACTCCAAAAGAGGTATGTGACAATATCAGCTTCAAATGCATGCTTAAATGATTGACGGGTACACTTGCCACCCACATTCAGCAGGAAGAGACAAGGACTTTTCTACAGTTTAAGAAATGGCATCACTTATCGAATACTAGTGATGTATTCCTGTTCTAGACTCCTCTAGTATGACAGGAGTGCAATCTGAAGTCTTGCCTGTCTCAACCGGAGTTTAATGTTCCTGCCACAACTTTAAGGCTACTGCTTGTTTAGTAAAGTCAAGATACTAAGTCCTCATCACAAGTATTTAGCTTGCTACCTCCTCGCAGCTCTCTGCAGTTCACCCTCTTGTTTCAGCCCTGAACCATCAGTGTGTTGGTAGCTAGTTTTTTGTGCCACTCTATTATTTGTTTTCTAGTGTAGTGTTAGAAGATTAATAAAAAGGAGACATACTTCACTCTATTATTTGTTTTCTAGTGCTGTAGCTGAGTAATTTAGAAAATTAATAAAAAGGAGACATACTTTCTTTCCATCCTTAAGTTTCCTTCCAATCCAAAGAATCGTATGATTTTTTTAATTTCTAATTAGTGCAGAGGCAGTCACAGATGTACAATAATCAGTAACTGTTCTAAAGCATTACATCAGTACCCTTACAGGCTTGTGCAGTGATAAGCACAGGTTCTCTTGTCCTGAGCAGGAGCAGAGGGAGGAAAAGAACCTGTTCTGTTTGATACTCATTAAAGAAGATGCAAGAAGTTTTACTTTTTTATACTATTGCATAGAAGATTCTCAAGCTGTTACACTTCCTCACTGTTAAGGGCTAAATGACTTACTTAACTGTCTTGGCCTTTTACTTCTGCATGCATGCACGGTGCACAAACCCCCCCTGTACCTTTTTTGTCGCAGTAGCACTGGATCCAGGGACCACAGGCACATTGGTCACTTGTACTGACAGGTAGTTATTGTCTATGAGGGGCCAAGCGCCTTCCACCTTGCATGTCTGGAAGTGATCCTTAAAAGTCCTCAGATGAGGATCTCCAAACAAGCCACAAAACAGGTAAGTAGGAGGAGGAGCCTTCTCTCCCCTGTGATGTTCTCTTGCTTCTGTGTGGCCATTGTAATTGCAAGGATCATGGGTCATTTCAGGGTTGGTGGAGGATGTGGGTCCATCTTTGGTACAGTTTCTCTGGGTCATGAGATCACCGATCCCAAGCACTGCAGAATGGTAGACTAGGTTTCCACGACATACTTTGGAATTGCGATAGGTACACACAGAGTATGCCCGCAGGGCCTTGCAGAACTCCAAATCAAAGTCCTCAAGAGCCGCGTTTAGATGTGAAGTGAAGGATACAAAATCAGTGGTGCACTTCTGGATTCCACAAGATGTGTGCAGCTGACAATCACCTAAGCAAGAAATAAACAGCAGAAAGACATAAAGTAAACCTCTTAAGTAGCAACCACTTTCCACTCCCACAAGTACCATAGAAAACAACTTGAAAGAAATTTAAAGCGCTTACCCATTACAGAAACTTTGAATTTTAGAAAAGAAGAGGCTGAAAGATAGTAATGGAGAATATCTCAGGGGCTGACAGGACTTGCAATGTCTTAATCCATTACTTCATACTACCTAGATGAAAATTAAGAGTGCTAGGTCCTGTCAAGTATAAGTCAAACATTTCTTTCTAGATACCAAGGTGATGATGCAATTTAAATTAATCACTTAGTCAATAAGGAAGTCTCCATTTAGTCTTTCAGTGCTTTACACAAGTTAATGCATTTTTTTATAGAATCCTGCCCCTCAGAAGAATGTGGTAAAAGCAACAAATAATGTTGTTTAGACATTGTTTAGATGTTAGACATGTCTAAATGTCTGAAAATGTTTAGACAAAAACTAGACTGAATAAAGCAAAAATCAAGTTCTCTTCTAGAAAACAGAGTGGGGGAGGATGGTAGGTAAGCAGAAAAGCAGTTTGCTTTATTTCCACTGCCCTAAATAGAGCTTCACTGCTCATTTTTTTTTAGACTAATGCGTGAAAAAACCCAGTTGTCTGAAGTGCAAGTTTTCAGCTAATGCACCTGTACACTGCAGGAGCTGTACCTCTCAGAGTGTATTTCATAATAAGACAAAGGGTAGAGAAACCCTCTCCCCTCAAAGCCTGAAGTACTTATCGGATGTATACAACTGCAACACAGTTCAGTTTACTTGAGCAAACCAGTCAGACTTTACCTGATGACCTGATTTCCATAAAAAAAGCACAGCTAACATCCTTGCAAGCAAACTGGAGATCTTTACCAAAGAACTTACCAGAGCAAAAATTCAATCAACAAGACACACTAAGGGAAACAGAGCCACACTTTTCACACAAGTTAAAACCAGGAGGACCCCAATCTAGGAAAGACAGCATTTCCTGCCATCCAAAGGGAAAATGGACCTTCATAAAGAATATGTCACAACTTCATGCAACAGCTGTCCAGGCCTGCAAAACAATCTACTAAAATTCATCTGTGGGAGCATTTATCTGTAATTTCTCACTGTCATAAAGTGGGTTTTGAACACCACAAAAATGCCTACAGAGACACATGGAAGAATTAAAAAATAAAAGGGAAAACATAATAAATCTATGAGAAACTCCTGAGCTGTGAGAAGTGGAAAACAGGCTGAATAACAACATTTTTCATTTTTAAATAGTTGTTTTCTGCAATGCACCCAGTGATGTGAGAATATGGGCAATTTCTCTGCCTACCCCTTAGCAGATCTTCCCGAGTCAGTACTCACATGACTTACTCTGAATATCCAAACCATGAATTTATAAGGGCAATATGTTTTGCCAGTGACACATAGCTAACATAAATCTCCTGTCAAAATCCCAAAATAACACAAAGCAAAATGAGAAATTCTCCACCTACAGCTACGCATGACCATGACTCGTGTAAGTAAGCTGAAAATTTCTCTGTGCAAGCCAAACATACCTCTGCAAAATACAGAAAAAAACCCCCCTAACAACGATCAACTTCTGTGTTTTCAGATACACAAAAAAAACCCCATGCCAAGCAAAATGACTGAGGGAATGCTGGGTTTAGAGACAGATTTTTAAAGCATCAAAACTTTTATTTCCCTTCAACTGTAGTCATAATATTATTTTAATCACAAATAAATCAGGCTAGCTGAACAAGTCTGTCAAGTTATCAAACAGTCCAATAAATCACAAAATCACAGAATTCTTAGGGCTGCAATGGGGATCATCTAGTCCAACCCCCCTGCCAAGGCAAGATCACTTGGAGCAGGTGAAACAGGCAGGTGTCCAGGTGGGGTTTGAATGTCTCGAGAGGGAAACTCCATGACCCCCCTGGCAGCCTGTTCCAGCGCTCTGCCACAATACAAAGAAGTTCTTCCCCATGGTGAGGTGAAACTTTGTGTGTTTTATTGTTCCTCTTCCCGTCGCTGTGCACCAATGCAAGAGTCTGGCACCATCCTCTCGGACGGAGATATTTATACGTATTAACGAGACCCCCCTCTCAGCCTTCTCCTCTCTGGACTACGCAGGCCCAGCTCCCGAATCCCTCCTCACGAAAGGCTCTATCCGAAGGAAAAGGACCCGCCAGCTCCTCGCGTCTGCAAGGCAGCCGGCTGCGCTCCCGTCCCTCCCAGCCCCACACTCCCGGTACCTGCGCCCAGCAGCAGCAGCCCCAGCCCGGCGAGCAGCAGCCGGAGGGCGGCGAGCGGCGGCTCAGCCCTGGGGGCGCGGGAAGGCGCAGCGCTCCCCATGCCTGGCCATGCAGGTCCCCGGGCCGGCGGCAGGACGGCGCCGCGGCATGAGGCTGCAGCGGCGGCGCGGGCGGGCGGGTGGGCGACGTTCTCCCCGGTACTTCCCCCTCCACCTCTTCCTCCTTCTCCTGCTCCTCGATGCTTCCCGCGCCTCCTCCTGCTCCAGCGGCGCGGCCGCAGCCACAGCAGCGGGTCGTGACGCGAGGCGCACAAAAGGACAGAGCCCGACGGGGCGGCGGCGGCTGCGCCCGCGCCGCATCCGCTCCGCCCCTCCCGCTGCACCGCCTCCTATTGGCTCTCTGAGCTGTCCGTCACGGCTGGCTCCGGCGCCCGACGCCCCCTGGCGGCTACGACCCGCCCGCCGCGGGCCCCGCCTCCGCCGCTGCGTCACTGTGGGCGGAGGGCGCCCGCAGAGCGAGCCGCGCCCTGAGGGGGAGGGCGCGCGAGAGACCGCCAGGGGGCACTGCCGGCACAGGGCAGGGAGCTGCCGGGACCGCAAAGGAAACTCTCTAGGGTGCGGAATACCGCCGGGAGAGGGGAGAGGGCACCCCCGGGATACGTCAGGAACACCGCTGGGACAAGAAAGAGGGCACCGCCAGGATAGGGCAAGGGACACCTTAGGGATGGGACGGGAAAGACCTCCGGCGCAGGCAGGGGAGACGGCCGGATAGGGCGAATGGTGCACTGCCAGGAACAGGGAAGGGGACATGGGTGGGACAGAGCAGGGGGTACCAGTGGGACAGAGCACCGGTGACAAAACACCGGGACAGAGCGGGGGACCTCACCGGGGCGAAAAGAGGAAAAGAATCTCCAGGAGAAGATAATTTCCATCGTGTCAGGATATTTTTTGAGCATCCAAAGGTAAACTTCCCTTTGAATATGTCATTAAAAAGGTAATGGAGGAACTTACAGCACATCTCAGATGTAAATAAAAATACTGCTTTCAGGCTGGCTGTTTTTCCAATCTATTTGTCCTTTCTAGCAAACATGTTGCATCCTCCCAAGACTAGAGTGGCTGAGGCCAGTTGGTCAAGGCCCAGCAGGGCCAGGTTCTGGGGCCTGCCGCTGTGTCCAACAACGCCTGCGGTGCTGCTGGCTGCGGCAGCGGCTGGAAGGCTGCCGGGAAAAAGGTCCAGGGGTTCCGGCTGGCAGAGCTGAGTATGAGCCAGCATGGGCCCAGGGGACCGAGAAGGGCAATGGCATCCTGGCTTGGGTCAGCAGTAGTGTGGCCAGAAGGACCATCCCCCTGTACTCAGGACTGGTGGGGTCACACTTCAAATCCTTTGTTTAGTCTTGGGCTCCTCATGTACAGAAAGACTTTTAGGTGCTGGAGGGAGTCCAGAGGAGAGAAACAGAGCCTGGGGAAGGGTCTGAAGTGCAAGTCCTCTGAGAAGCGGCTAAGGGAGCTGGGGGTGTTCAGCCTGGAGAAAAGGAGGATGAGTAGGGACTTTCTTGCTCTTTACAAATCCCTGAAAGGAGGTTGTGGCCAAGTGGGGATTGGTCTCCTGCCATGTCTGAAATGAAAGGACAACTGGAAATGGCGTTAAGTTGCACCAAGGAACCAGCCTTGGTGATTTTGTGATACGGATCTTCAGGAAAAGCATGGTGAATATACAAAATACTGTGCACAAATAAGAAACCCACAAATACAAACCAAACAAACTTATTCCCTTGGATTCCTCTTTATTAGAAAGTTTCTGGAAAATAAAAAGCCAACCAAGAAACAAGAGAGCAACCATATCTGAAAAAAACCCAACCAACCAACCAACCAAAAACCCCAAACCCAAGCAAAAATCTGAGCTTCAACAGCCATTTAATGTAAATTGCCACAACCTAGAAAGAAGACCTTTGTCTTCTACTGTAGGTTACATAATATTCATTAATCTAGCTGGGACTCTGGGAACTGTCACCTATGGTTTCCTTTTTCTTCAATGCTCTTAGATAAATATTTCTTCTGTTTACCTCCACTAAGAGACAACACCAACCTCCTTTTAATTTCATATTGTTCAGATTTAATTTTCATGAGGTAGTAACAGCTACTTGCATTCTTTGAAGCTGTATTTGACTTTGTATGTTGTCACAGCAAGTGTATATGTACATGTTTCTTTTGGAGGTTCATAGACGCTCCCCCTTTCTGTTCTCCCTCTATTCCAGAAGCCAAGTAGCTGTATCAGTGCATGGCACAGCTGATTTCCTGTCCATCTTCTGTCTCAAAGGGGTTTATCCTCACTGAATCCATGTCACAGCAACACCCCTGGACACAGGCTTTGTTTGGGTTCTGGCTGAACTGTGGCCAGATTTGAGCAGAGGTAGAATGTTCACATGCTGAACTACGTAGTATACAAAGTTCTACAGCTTTAGATGTTTGTGATTCTGTTTTTACCACTTAGTCACTTAGTTCTAGTAATAGCTTAGCTAAGAAGATACTTCACTAGAGGTCATACGGCATATTTGTTTTCTTTTAGGAGCTAATATTGTTGTATTGCTATGGACTTTTTTTACTGATGTAAAAAGTACAAAGAAAACAAGGTAACTGACAGGGTGATATAGTAATTATCTTCCCTTAACTAATGCTGATTGATTCTACAAGCATAGCCATTGATTTATGGAACCAGATTATGTTGTCCTATATCATGCTGGTTTATGTAAATCCTATAGCAAGAAATTTTTCTCATATTCTCTAATACTACTAAAGATTTTTAAAGCATTCAAACACCCCGCTAATGCAGTAAAATTTTTTTAGGAGTAGGAGGATGGATAGTTTGTGGGAGGGTTTTAGAAGAAGAGGCAAATCTCTGTCTTACATGTCTGAAACTGTCTGAAAAGTGCTAAGGGCTATATTTTGAAATTAATTTTTCAGAGAGTACACAAATCTACAAATATGTGGTAGACTGTATAATGAATCTCTTGGACTCCAAAGTAATAACAGGTATAAATATACCTGAAGAGTTGATACACTGTATGTGGGGTTAATTTATGTTCATCTGCTTGTTGTGTGGGAAGGTAATGGTGTCCTGGAAGAAATAAGATGTCCTCTTGAATTGGGGGTTTCTTTCCCTTTCTCAAAGTTCCACTTGGAATTGCAGCTTTCCTTAGCAGGCCCTTGCAGTGAGTTATCCCTGAATGTGTGGCTCCACTGCCTATCTTTCCCTGGCTTTATGGAACTGGGGATATATGCGGCATGCTTGCCTATTTTCCACCAGCCCCTATCATCACCCATTGCAAAAATCCTCCTGGATCCTAAGGTGGACATCTGCTAATTGCTTCAAATACTATAATTCAATATCCCTTTCAGTTAAAAAATTTCCTTGATTATATAGTGCTTGTGAACGTGCTGCTTATATACAATTACCGGTTTAATTTAAAAGCTTACTACAGGTTGGTACAACTGCACTGACCATATATAAAGATACGAATTTCTCTTTCAGTTCACACAATCATATGTATTGCAGGTTACAAAGTAGTGCCTATATATGTATATATACAAAGAAACAAACATCAAATTGAACTATCTAAATATCCACAAAGCAATAACTGTACAACTCTACTCAGCTTTACATAGAGCTCCATACATATGAAAACTTAACAATCTATGGTATGTAAATATAACAATATACATGGTGAACTTATACGTAAATATGCAAATACTAAAGTACCTATCCAAATATTTGTATACCTGTAACTAAATAAGTATAACAGTGTATAATTGAAATACAACTCTTGACTTATAGGAACATAGCTATATATATATAGACAGAAACATAACTGAATACAGATATGGAGAGAACAAGATATAGATGGAACCCAGCCAGCATTTTGCCATGATTCCCCTCAGTTGCTTCCTCCTGTGCAGAACGGTCCTTCTGAAAACAGAGCAAACAGAGATTTAGGAAGCAAAGGAAATACCAAGTCACCTCCACCATGCCCTTAGCCTTGCCAAAGTCTTAGAACACCTGCAGCTCCCCCAGTCCCTTCAGACCCTCCAAGCCCATCAGCCCCCACAGTGCTGCCATCCCCCTCAGTGTCCCCAGTGCCCTGAGCCCCACCACCTCTCTCAGCCCATGCCATTTCTCTGTCCCCATAGCTCGCCCAGACCCCTCAGTTTCACTGCTTCCTCTCAGCCCCCACAGCCTCACCATCCTCTCAGTGCCACCATCACCACCCACAGCAGCAGTGCCTTCAGCAGTGCTGTCCCTGTGACAGCCTCAGTATCCTCAGCCTTCCTGGCCCTTCAGTGCCTCCCTGGTGGTTTGAGCCCCGTGGCCCCTGAGGGAGACGATGTCTGGTGCCACCGGTGGTTTCCTCCACTCCTGTCAGGAGCAGGCAGCTGGGACCTGGGGCTGAAAGTGCTGCTGAGCCCAGCCTGGCTGCCAGCCCACACCCCAGCATGACAAAAGGGGACAGAGATAGAAGAGCGGGGAAAGAGGTGAAAAAACAGCATATACCTCTACAAATACCAACAGATTACCTAAATATCCATAGACATAGGACTCTAGAAATACAGGCCTCTAGAATTATAACCTTATCTAGTTTTCATTAGGGTGTCATATCTTTTCAGAGTGCTGATACGATGTGTGCATCAGATGGGGTTGTACTCTCCCTCAGATTGCTACACAGCATGTAACTCACACACTTCAACTCTCTGGAAGGTGGCTTCTGTTGTGGGTGCCCTCACTAGTGCAGGTCAGCCAGCAGCTCCTGAAGAGGATACAGGATGCAGGGGCTTGTCTGAGGAGCTGCATTCAAACAGCACTGACCCACAGGTGTCTCTAAATCCTCAGAGAACTCCCTTCCACAGTGTGCAAAAACATCCAGGTGCTTGTGCGTCCAATTGAAGTGGAGGGTGGAAGCACTGCATGGTTTTAGTGGGAGTATGAAATTGAAGATTGTCACTGCTGTCATGAAAGCCAGAAGAGAAATGGATGAATTTATGCATTGAAAGGCCTCTGATATTCTTTTACTGCAGAATGAAAACCTATTCATAGCCGAAGTACATCTTATGTACACAATTAGTAATGAGAAGAATTTCAGAGCTGTACTGTGTTGCACAAATCTGTTGTGCTGTTTGGCAGACCCAGGCTATCTCAAACTCTCACCTGTCTTGAAAATTTCCCTGCTTCCAGACGCACAAACAGGACTGCCTCTGTCCAGGGGCTGAACTCATGTGCTTGACCTGCTGCCTTCTCCTCTCACCTGTGGCACTGGCCTCAGTTTGTTCTTTTCAGTAGCACTTTGACATCTAGGATTAAATAACAGGAGAATTCAATACAAAACTGCACTTTCTACCAACAGTGCTTCCCTCTTTTGGTCCTTGTGAATGTCCACTTTAAAAATGGAAGTTACGACTCGGTGAGAATTAGTTAGCTCAGAAATTTACTCACCTTCTATGCACTGGAGTTATAGAGTCCAGCAAATAATTTAAAAATGTGCTGCCATCCAGCACATGTCCATCATGGATGGGACAGAGATTTAAAAGCACTGTCTGCTGAGGGATCTGATGCTGCAGATTCCCACAATCCAAAGGGACTCTGTTTTTGCAAAGGCACCAGGAGTCCAGTGCTGGAGAGAGAACTTTTTTCCAAGAAGGTCTGACTTGGGAGGCTGTAGGAAAAGTGGTCAAAGTCCAGGGAGTGGGCAGATACACCCATGGGTGAATCCACATTCTGATGGCTGCTTTAAGGACATCCCCTGCTATGCACAGGACACGGACACTGCCCTGTGCAGAGGATGTGTCTGAGGTGTTGACAACACTATTAAAGTGTCATGCAAACACATATAAGATGAATGTCTCCCTAGCCTCTACACTTGTCATGGGGATATTCAAGCTTTAGGCTTCCAAAATTCATGGTTCGTGAAAAAAAAAAAAAAAGGGAAAAGCCAAGAAAGAAACCTGCTGCACACACCAAGAAAGAAACGTGCTCTTGCTGTGGTATGATATCTCCAAAAAATATCTGTGGCTTGTGATAATGTCTGAGAGTTTCCCTGGACAAATCTGTGAGCTGCAGAGATCTACCTGTAACCGACAGAAGGAAAGAAGAAAGTTCAGAAGCATCTTTCCCCCTCCCATCACTTTTAAACCAGATTTTCTCTCCCTTATAAAAAGACAGTACTGAGGATCAGTACACCTGAGGAACTGAGATGCTTTTTCCTCTGCTGTCTGTGCTACAGACAGATTCAGCAGCATCACTTCAAGTGGATATCCATAAAGTGACCAAAAGTCACTGCCTTTGTGCCCCTTAAATTCAGAAGTCGAAAATCTCAGAGGATCCAGATAGAAGAGACTTGTTTGCTCTATTTACCCACTTCTGTCCGGCACAGCTTTGCATGACAAAGAATCTTGGCAAGGCACACCTCCCTGTCACCCACACAACTGAAGGACCCCTCTGACCCCAAGACTTGGGGCACTCTAAGCACCCACTTTGTAAGCAACCAGTTCTGCTCTCATGGCAGGAAATGGGGCTGGGGCAAGTGACAGAATCACAGAATTACTAGATTGGAAAAGGACTTTAAGATCATCTAGTCCTACCTATGACCTAGCACCTCCTCATCAACTAAACCATGGCACTGAGTGCCATGTCCAGTCTTTTTTAAAACATGTTCAGGGATGCTGACTCCACCACCTCCCTGGGCAGATGATTCCAGCATGTAGTCACTCTTTCAGTGGAGAATTCTTTTCTAATGTCTAACCTAAACTTCCCTTGGTGCAGCTTGAGACTGTGTCCTCTCGTTCTATCAGCTGCTGCCTGGAGAAAGAGACGAACCCCTGCTGGACCCCCTTCAGGAAGGTGTAGAGAGTGATAAGGTCACCTCTGAGTCTCCTTTTCTCCAGGATAAACAATCCCAGCTCCCTCAGTCCTTCCTCACAGGATTTGTGCTCCAAGCCCCTCCCCAGCCTCGTTGCCTCCTCTGGATGCGCTCAAGTGTCTCAAGGTCCTTCCTAAACTGAGGGGCCAGAGCTGGACTCAGCACTCGAGGTGTGGCCTCACCAGTGCCAAGTACAGGGGAATAATGACCTCCCTGTTCCTGCTGGACACACCATTCCTGATCCAGGCCAGGATGCCTTTGGCCTTCTTGGCCACCAGGGCACTCTGCTGGCTC
>VZUI01039269.1:0-51059 GCA_013401135.1 Cettia cetti
ATAGATAGATAGATAGATAGATAGATAGATAGATAGATAGATAGATAGATAGATAGATAGATAGATAGACAGACATATAATACACTCTCTATTTTTATAGCACCTACCATATGGGTTCCTGCTTCAGTCTAAAAGAACAACATTTTTAAAATATAAGAGAGAGTTGTTTTACCAGGGCAGTCTTGTAGTAATCTTACTAACAGTCTTGTAACCACTGTTTTACAGAGATAACACTCATGAAAAACTGAATTCTTAAAATTCTCTCAGAATGCAGATTTAAGTCATTAATCTGTAATTTTTACCATGTATTTCAGATGATACCATAAAGCTATGGAGATCACCTAAGTAGTTTATGCAGAGATAAGGGATCTAAGATGAAATTCTACCACCATTTCTTAAGTTTGCATGTTTTTAATTTCATATAATATATAAGACTAAGAATTTAATTTGTTTCCCTTTTTGACTTCAGCATTTCCCCCCTTTAATTAGCTTCTTCATCTTCCTTGTTACTAACGGATGCAACCCTGATCAGCAATTTTATAATTTATAAATGTGGTTTCTCCATGACGTCTTGTTTCTGTGCCTGCCTCTTAATAAACCATCTTCATTGTATCCAATGCTGTAACAAAAGACTACCCATCTTTCTAGCACCCACATGACCAATGACATCTCACCGAAAAAGAATCCAATACCAAGAGATGCTGAACATGAAGTGCAATTTCTAAAACTTTCAAGTGAAAGGAACCTTTGGAATCATCTTCATCGATGATCTAAAAGCAGCATTAAAAGTATACATCAGTGGAGCAATAACTTATTTTTTACATGAGATTTGAAATTATTGCTCCCTGCACTTTTAAAAACATATTCAATAACTACACAATTTAGTTCTATGTTTTAAAGTGCAGAAGAATTTTGACTTTTCAGATGTTAATTGATATTTTGGAAAGAAACATAACAGTTTTGGCTGCAAGCTCCCAAATCACTTAAGATCCCTAGATGAAAAAGGTTTTAACAATATTTTCCAAACCTATTTGAAACATGGTTAACAGTGTTAAAGGTGTAGTATTAATTACGAAAAAGAGATCTAAACTCCTAAATCCCCCTAATATTTTGGTAACATTTTTCATCAAAAATGGAATCACACACTTCATTATTAGAATAATTTCCACATTTTCACTTTCTCGATTCTACTTCTGTTTGCATTTGCTTCTTCCAGAAAATCAATTAATTGATGAACAATCAGCTTGTTCAGATTTAGCAAGACATAAAGCACTGATGAAGGAAGCTCAACCACACAAGAGTTGTTTTAGTATTGAAGAGGGATTTCAAGGACTTAAAAATAATGAAGACATTCAATATGTAAAGAGTCAATCACACATTTCCTCCATATTCACTAGCTAAGGTGGCAGTACTAAGAATGTTTTTTTTCTTTTTTTCCTTAAGCAACTAGGTAGGATGCTACCACATCATGGGTTAAACAACTGAAGTGAACTCAAATAACTTCCAGGTGAAAAATATCCAACCCTTTCAGTACTGTGAAAAATCTAGAGAGATTCAGGTGGTCATCTATATCTCGTTTTTACTGCATTCAACTGCCTTCAGTTTTTTATTGGAAGAACTGGGCTAAATCCTTTGATAGTCTAATGCAGGCAGAGGTTTTTCCTGACTACCCTTAAATGATTAATAAAAATGAAATGAGACGCACCCTACAGAAAATGTGCTCTCCCTGATGTGAAAAGAAAAAAAGAATCAATATAGCTTGATGAAGAGATGACTGATTGGAATTAAACAAATGAAGCCTTCTTTTCATACTAGGAAGAGACTGAAGGAGGCAGGAGCCAGTGGCAATGCCATTTTATCTTCTAGGATACATGCAAGCACAGTCGGAAGAACGGAAGAAAAAAACTGCTCTTCACTTGAACTCTACTGAGCCAGCTTTATCAGGAGACAGTGTGCAGCTGCCTGTCCCTGCAAGAAGCTGTGGTCAGCAAAATGGAAAACTTACAAATATCAAACACTTGATTTGTTGGAGACTCTTACTCAAAACTCATTACTCAGTCTAATTCTTGGGAACAGGATATTCAAAGGAGATCAAGTACAGAAAAAAAGAGAGAGAGAAAAGATCTGGAAGAAAAAAAAAAAAGTGGAAAAGAATCTTTGAAGATACTAGTGTGAAAGCAGCCAGAAATATACAGCAAAATGAGCAGATGTCCTCCAGAACTCCATTTTAACCCTACAAGTGATTCAGACTGGACTTTTTAACTAGTTAGATATCTGTGGGTAAGGGGGTAAGCCTAATAAACGAGCTGTGAGAAAGACTGGCATGATACAATCAGTATGGTTGTAAAAAAAAATACGTGTAAAGAAAATAAGACAAACACCAAACTCCCCCCACAAAAACCCAGTAAAAGGGACATAGCTGTGGCTCAAGAAACAATAAATTTTGCAGTAAACAAAGAACTGGGAAAGAAGCCAAGTATTCACTCTTCAAATTGGCAAAAGTAAGCTCATTCTGGGTATTCTGGGAAGGCAGCTACCGCATCAGCAGAAAACACCTTTGCCTATCCTAGAAACTGTCTATGACTGTCAAAAAGCAAGAAGCAACTCTTACTCAGAACAATCCAGCAAATCAATGAAATTTCCTGAGTCAGCAAAAATCCTCAGCAACACAATAAAAAAAGGGGAAAATATTATTTCTTCAATAGTTTGTTTTTACCACCCTATCACACTTGTCTTATAAACAAATAAAAGCCTCCAGAGTTTCCTTTAGCTAAAATCAGCCACATTAATATTTCATGCTTGTTCTTCTCCAGTGTTAATTTGGCTAGTGTAAGCTCACCAGTAATTAAGTCATTCCTAACCACTTTCACCAGAATCTCAACATGAATGATAAATTGGGTGACAGAGACAAGTCGCAGGAAGTATGGTGGAACCAGAATCTCCCATTTGACCAACTACTCACTCACTTTTGGATCAATGAATCAAACCTTCTGATCAGAAATGTTCAGAATAGATCTTGCCTAAAATTAGAGTTTGCAAAAATCCAAATCAGCATACTGAAGTTCATCCTTTATATTTCTTATAAGGAAACTTTTCTACAAAGAATCCTTAGATTTCATATTTCTGATCAACCAACCTACTGAGAGATGACATTAAAGCCTGAAAACAATTTAACACTTATAGAAAATTCCTCATGCATCAATGCATTTTTCTTCAGCAACAGTAATTTTTGGTGGGCATATAACTTGGTACATTTTTTCTTCTTTATGCAAACTTCTGGTGATGCTGCCTTTGCAAACTTTCAGCTTTCAGCTATCAATGGACTTAGAACCTTGAATTAAGATTCTAGAGCCATTCCATGCTGAACTCCATCTCTGTGGAAAGCTAATTCCTCACTAGCTTCAGCCTGTTACTGAGGTCTAGCTATAAAGCTATTTCATTAGAGAAACTGAACTCATTCTTGCCCTAAGACTACCCATTCCTACCATTCCTTATTAACCTCTTGCTGATCTGCTAAAGCAGCAGGGAACCTGGCATTTTTAGGGTTTCAAAGCTTTTCATTCCTTGCAACATAATTAGTGCATAGAAAATAACAAATGCAAATGATTATTTTCTTGAATCATCTTCCTTAGTCATCTGAAATAGAGGAAATACAAATCAAGCACAGGAAATACACATATTGGGAATTAGCTATCATATATCCTGAGCTTTTGATGACCAACAGTGGAGTAGGCTTATGAAAATAAGTAGCAACAACTAAATACTTCATTAATTTAGGTGGCATGTTTAGTAGAAGTTGGTAAACAAATCAGGATATTTTCACAAAGTATTTACTAACAGAAGAAAAAGAGGTTAAATGTAAAAATTTTACATACCTGTTTTAATTCTGTCTCAAAGAATAATTATAATTAAATGCAAAATGGAAAATAATAACTGAGTTTCTTAAAAAATTTTTAGTAGCGCACCTAAACATTTTGCAAAACAAATTTTCAGTGGATTAGCTATCATATATAATGGTATTTTTCTGAATTGAATAATGTATTATCTGATTGAATGCAGTAATTATGAGCCTTTTTTGTTCAATATTTTAAATTTAATTTAAATTTAAAACTTCAGAGAATTGCTATACAGCATCATTTATTCACAAAAACACAACTGAAGATTAAGAAATAGTATTCACAGAATTTTTAAATTTCTAGTATTATGAATACTAAAATAATCAAACAACATTTTTTTATTTCAAAATATGCAAGCTGATTCTCAGAAAGAAACTGAGAAGTCTGTTCTTAAATAGGAAAAAATATTTTAGGACTCTTCAAAGGAACAACAAAACAGGAGGCTGGTGATGGACAGGGAAAAAAGGGTAAGTACAGCCAAGAGTGTGTAGCTCAGAGAAGAAGGGGACCATTTTCAGAATTCATAGTCAGAAGTATCATAGCACAAAGGAAGGCAGTAACACTATTTCTACACCTCAGGGAAGACAGAACTTCAAACTGCATTTCTAGTACTTCACAGAGAATAATAAAAAAGAACAACTTCTTTTGGCAGACAAAAATAGTTATCTGGCTTTTAAAAATGAGTATTAAGACTCAACCACTCATGGTCACATATTCTAGCTAGTGATTCTAGCAATTGCCCTACTCTTTTTAAATTCCCTTGAAGGTCTTCACCTTACATGCTCCACACTAGAAACTGCTACTGGAGTATCAAGGCGCTGCACAGCTTCTTGTTAGGCTGCCTGATGAAGCATGATTCCTCATTGCACCTTCCCAATGTATGTAAAGCTTGCTTTGAGCTCTGTCAAAAGAGAGTAGACCTCTTCCCCTCGAAGCATCAACCCCTGTGACCAGACACAAGCTCAAGAGGAAACTGTGCCCACTTCCACATTTGTGCACCAAGTACACATTCATCACCATCAGTGCCTTCTTTTTGTTTTCACTAGGCCATCTTGGAAAAACACAAGAAAGCATTTATAATGAGCACTACAAATACACATAGGACAAAGAGAAATGTCAGATTCAAAGTACTCTTTTTTCCCTGAGCCTACAAAGCCATTCATTATAAGAAAGGCAATACTGCACTATAAATGTGAAAAATTACGTGTACAACTAGGATGGAAATGGCCACATCTTCAGGATTCTATGACTGGGTAAGAGCTTTTGTTTATTTATTCAAAACTACTAGAAAAGAGTGGGTAATCATACCATTTTTGGAATTATAAGTTCTAAAATGCAATTAATACGTCTACGTGATTTAATTTTTTTTTTCTTTCTTTACTTCAAGGATAGAATTACTTTTTTGTTTTAGAAAAATAGGCATAGCTTTTGTCGTCCAACATTTCAACCCAAAATTTTAGTGGTGTTATGATCTTCTAAATTAAGTAGAATCTATGCATGCTATGTTATGCTAGTCCCATTTTGATATATCTAGACTGAAATCAAGGATTTATAATGGATAAATCAATGTAGCAAACAAAAAAAAAAAATCAGAGTAACCACTATCATTCATACTAAGTTTCTTTTAGAGAGCTTAGATTAATCTTCTTGTTTATGTACAAAACATCTCATTTTAGCATACAGGCTTTTAAATTTCAGGCAGACCAAAAAAATGAAAGTACTATATTCCCCTGATTCCCCTATACAGAAAGATATTTCACCTAGTGAATACAAAAATCTGGCTCTTCATTCTTTGCTGCCTTTGGTGGGGTAGAATTCATTTTCTCAATAGCAGGTTCTATGGGGGTATGTTTCAGACTTGTGCCAAAACCAGTGTTGGTAATAGAGGGATGTTTCTTTCATTGCTAAGCAGCACTTGCACAAAGCCAAGGCCTTTTCTGTTTTTCATACCACCCCACCAGCAAGGAGACTGAGGGTACAAAAGGCACCGGGAGAGGGACAGCCAGCTCAGCTGACTCCAACTGACCCAAGGTGGGGGTCACACACCATGTGGCATCATCGTCAATTTATAAAGCGGGGAGAAGAAGGAAGAGGAGAGACGTTCAGAATGATGGAAATTATCTTTCCAAGTCACTGTTACACTGGGCCCTGCTCTTGCAGAGATGGCTGAACACCTGCCTGCCCATGGGAAGGCAGTGAATGAATTCCTTGCTTTGTTTGTTTGTTTGTGCAGCTTTTTATTTATATATCAAACTGTTTTTCTCTCAACCAATGTGTTTTTTTCACTTTCACCCTTCTGATTCTTACCCCCTTCCAGTGGGTGGAAGAGTGAGCAAGAAGCTTATATTTATAAGTATATGTATGCATTATACCTAGTGTAGGAGAGTGGAAGTACTGCACTTGAACCTTATATCCCTTTAATAATGAGCAGAATTTTTCTGAGCAAGACTAACTGCTCTGAATTAATATAGATAAACATTTAAAAGAAGAAAAAGTTTTAAAATTTTGTGCTTAAAGGAGACATTTATTGCATCCTTTAATTCTGAATAGCTTGGGTTATGAAGCACCTATTACCAAAAGAAAATGAAATACACTTCTACTTTACCTTATTAGAAAATACTACTGAAATACTATTTATGAAGCACTGACAAAATTGGATAGGAAATAACTTCTATCTCTGTGTCTTATGCATTCAGCCCATAGAGAGTGAGTTACTCTTGCCTTAAAAGTCAAGTTTCTGGGACATCATCTCATGAGATGCACAGAAAATATTTTCAAGATAATCTGGCACATATACAGCTAAAATCTGGGCCTCTGTCCTAGAAAGGCAATGAATTTAATATTGCAGTTTAAATTTCCAGGTCAGGTGTATCAGCATAATGATTATTAGATTCCTTGGAAGCTCAGTTCTGTGCAAAGATAAAAGATAATTTTTTTTTTTTTGAGAATTTTCTTTTTTGAGCACAAATTGTTTTTCTACTCTTTTCATAATTAGGCAGATTCTTCCAGATGTAAAAATTATTATCTACAAAAATATATTTAGAGTTCCTTTGTATTTGTTGGTAAAGATTTCCTGCTGCAACATTATTCACTATGCTATTGATTTGAATAATTTATCCCATTACTTTTACAAGACTGGAAATAGACCTTGCAATGAAAAAGAGCTGAAAAGTATTAAAGGCATCTATAGCTTATGATTTGGAATAAACAGAAGAATCAAGACTGCCACCACATCATTATTTCATTTAAATAAAAATCTTTATGTCCTGTTCTTTTTCTAAAAGTTATTTCAAAACCAGGGGAAATTAGATAATTCTGAAAGCAAGTAATTCTGAGGCCACTGAGAAGTCCTAGACAAATGGCATATTTCACTTAGTTATTCAAGTTGCAAGTTCAGAGATATGAAGAATAAGAGAATGAAATTACAGGATCAGACATCACCATGGATACAATCCTTGTATGGCATTTATGTGGTCCCTTCCAATCCAAAAGGAGAAAGAAAAAAATAATGTTTCTGAGTAGAAAAGAGAGAAACCTCAATTGTTTTCTGCCAAATTGCCTAATTCTGCCTATAGCATCACCCATAGGAAAACCCTCAACAATGTACTTTCTACACTCCACAATGCAAAATACACTCCAGCTGTATTTCAGTTATTGTGCATTGAACAAGTTACGCATGCTCTAAAAGTTGTAACACTGAACAAAAAGAAAGAGAAAAGAGGCAATCCCTCCAAGAGCAGCATACCAAGGAACTTAATTTAAAATAAATAGGACACACTGTAACTAAGAAAATAAGCAAGCTCTTTCTATGCAAGAGCAGCAGACTATGAAGATTACCTGAATTTGAAATCAACATTCAGGAGTGTTCTGGTATCATTCTTTTCAGTCAACGGTGTACTTCTAACACACTGACAATTGGTTTTTGACCTGTTTGTGTGCTGTTGGTGGTCCTGCTTTTTTTCCCTGTGTGTCAGTACATTTCAGTCAAATATACTTTTATACACGTGTCTGCATAAATAATTACAAAGCACAAATATTGTATACATTCAGAAGCCTCTAAGAGCAGGACTTCACTACCAAGTATAGCTGTTATGTGTTTATGATTCAGGGGTATAATAATACGAATAGATGTATTCACGAGATCAGTTGGTTTAAACAAAACGTACATTCAAATCAAAATTTCTGAAGTTAATTAGCTAAAAATCTATGGATTTTTTTCTTCATACAAACTCCAAATTGCTGTAAGTATCTCAAAAGCATGACTACAGTAGTATAACTGTGGGTAAATCACCATCCTACACTTCTCAAAAATGCTCCTTGTAGGCATTTTTTCTGAGCTTAGAGCTAGAGTTGTTGCCATTTTAAAGGTAGACAAATTATCAATATTTTATACAATAATTATTATAACACCTTAAAATATCACCACAGCGCTGCAAGAAGTATTTAGCTTTGTCTTTTAATACAGATGATCTTAAAATATATTTTTTACAGTTTCTAAATGCATCACCTGAAAGTATAGCCCACACTGATAAAACCTGCAATTCTCCACACTGTCCAAGACTAGTGCAACGATTTCCAGGTAAAACTAAAAGTTTCCTGCTGATCCGGGAATAATTAGAAATAATGTAGCTGGACAAGCCCAGGATCAGTCTCAACACATATTTCTAGGAGAAGGACAGAAAGATCCTTAAGGTCCTAAACACATCATGCCCACTCCAATATAATGCCTACTCCTCATATAATTGCTCTGATCGCTTTTAGTCCGGACAAGAATTTCCACTTATTTTCAGAAAAACAAGGACACAGTGAAAAAAAAAGGAGGGAAGGAGAAGAATAGGAGAGAACAACGTGCCCAAAATTAATTAATTAGTTGTCACATTCAATTTAGGATATATCTAACCCTAATAAGGTCTGCCAGCCATGCATATAGTCTAAAATAGTCTGGAAATGAAAATCTAATCTCCATCTGCAGCCTTATTCCAGAGACAGCAGCATCACTGTTTTGCATGAAAACTTCCAAATTTAATGACGAGGCCTCCTCAAAATGTGTGCACATGCTTTAATAAATCCCATTTACTAAAAAAAACCCAAAACAAACCAACAAAAAAGTGTTTCAGGAACAAGTATGAGTTAATTAAGTAAAACTATTTGTTTCTCTTGTCATATAGGAATGTAATCACCAAAGAATACATTTACCTCCCTATACAGAACTAAAATCTCTACTAAGACAAAACTGATCCCATTATTACTTGATCTGTTTCCAAAATGCACATTATGTAAAAATTACCCTGAATATAAAGAAAGTGATTTTCAAAAAAGCACAATAGCATTATGATAATTTTCACTTTTATCTACTCTTCAAAATTAAGATACACCATCTATCCATTGTAGAAAAAAAATGGATAAAAACATGAATACTGGTGGACAAGTTTTAAAAAAGCAATTCATTAAACGCACTTTTTTCATGCAGCATTCTAATCTACAGAGATTTCAGTAACACCTTGCTGAAAAGAAAAAAAAAATGCTTTATACTGCCTGAAATAAGTGAAAGGAGGAGGAGGGGAGAGAAGAAAAAGAAGGGAATTTGACACTAATGCTATACATGCTGTTGCAATAATAGCCTCTGCTCTTTATTTCAAAAGAGAAATCTGTTGACAACTTTTTATTCTTTGGGTAAACCCTTCAAAAGCAGCACAATAATTTCTATGAAGCTCAGTGAAATAGACTGCCACATATTTTGAAAGTAATTTTGGAATATCTGGAGCAGATTTCTTTCATTAACCTACTTCCTTAAAGCAGCAAAGTTTGCAGTTAAGCATCTGGAATTCAACTCTCTAACATTCCAAAGCAGGAAGTTTGTTTGATTTTAAATTTTACTACATTGTGAATTAATTTCCTTAAATAAATGTGCAAATAGGCATCTTGTGCCTGATGCCACTAAAGAACGGAGAGCTGCTTTTAGCCATACAGATTACTGGTGCTATGGGTTTTTGGGGTTTTTGGTTTTGTTGGGGTTTTTATTTTTTTGTTTGTTTTTAAACAATTACTTGGAAACCTAATAAAGCTGATTAGGAAATAGGTGCTCATTTTCAACTGAAAAATTATCCAGAATTAGATTGTTTTTCATATGATGGTCTGATTAAGGAACTTCAGAATTTCAAGCAGTACTTCCATGAAGAGCAGTATTCATTTTCCTGTATGCAGTGCTCAACGCCTTTCAAATATTTCTTTTTACCATCTAAGTCTCTGCAAGAAAATTTCAAAGAGAGACTCGAAAGTGCATTTCTTTCTAGCCACATTACTATTTCTTTACTTGAATTATTGTGTTGCTTTGTTTCTGACAGCCTAATTACCTGTCATTAGTTATGAGAAAGTCTTTTAATTTATGCTGCATTTTCATTCTGCTAATATTTCAGACAGATGTACAAAATTTTATGATGCTATACACCAGGTGCTGCATAAAGGAACATGAAGCAATTTTTTTTTCTTCCACCTTGTCCTTTGTACAACCTGTAGCTCCAAAGAGAAATATGAAATGGTTTTTAGAAGCATTTTACCCCACAACGTCCTGTACTTTCTTCTTAACATGATCACTGTTTAAAAAATAGCCATTGCATGGCTCTGGTTTTCTACAAGTGATCTATACAGTCCCACAAAACTGTACTCATCAATAGGAGAGTCTTGGTAGCTATCACATATATCAACATATTAAATGCTTAAAGAGGGACATATTACTTCTCCTTGCAAAATCACACACTTGCCCTATGCAGAACCATGGATCTTGTGCAGGGTATTCCTTTAAACATTAGGCTTACATGACAAGCTTTAAAATATCTGGAAAAAACCTGCATCTATTCAAAGAGCTTCTGAATGCTGTCAAAGATTAAAATCTTCTTTATTAAACAACTATTAATTTTTTCATTTTCAATTTCAGCATTTCCACTGTCTATGTACTAACCACTAATCTTAAAAAGCTTTGAAACATAAATGCCATGTAGAATTACAATGAATTAATCACCACAATGAAAAATCACATTATCTATATTTGCTTCCCTTGATTAAGGAACTACTTTAAGGAAACAAAGTTTAAAATTTTACATCTGCAGTTCCATTTTCACTTAAGATCACTGAAGTGGCTCTGCACTTTCTATTAACAAAACAGTCATTTCCTTCTACTTTGCAAACAACCAATACTCATTGAAATTCACTAGATGAGTTAGAAACCCAACACATAGAAAACAGAATTAAACATGTTACCATACAAATCCTTTACTTATGAAAAAAGGCATGAAGCTACATGTAGACTGACACATTTAGCCAAGAGGAAAGTATATAAAACAGCTCTATTTCCAGCTTCAAAATGTCAAATATGACAAAAAAATTCCCTGAGCAGTAGTTCAATTTGAAGCTAATTAGTACTGGAGCACCACTCAAAACAACTCATTTCATCAACCTAAGTTGTCCATCTGACAAAGGTGAGTTTAACAATGCCAAAAAGAATTAAGATAGGAGCACAACTGGCTATGAAAGAATTCTTAGCTTTATCATAAAACAGTGGATAGAAAATCCAAGTCTAGCATATTCATATTTGTGCAGAATCACACATATTTTATTCTAACACATGTCATACGGAATTGTTTTCAAATTAATAATGCTTAATTAATGGTCTGGAAGATAAAAAAGCATATGTAGTCCTAACACAGAGTAAAACGTCGATGGGAAAATGAAAGAGACTATCAGAGATTCAAAGGATACAATCTTATAAAAGTCTTCACAATTCAATTTATACTATCTGCAGCTCATATATTTTATATATTTTAGATTGGGTCTTGTATCTAACTGTTGTTAGCATTTTTGCTTTAAGTTTTCCATCTTTTATAAGTTTATGGCCTCCGTTTTTCTCCATTAAATTTCTTTGTGAAAATATCTACAGATGCAATTGGCATTTGGAATAAAACAAAAAAAAACCACACCAATCAGTAACTGGTCAGACTCTTAGCAATCAAATAAAATTAAATAGGGAAAATAGTGAACCTGTCTGTCACCTCCCCTCAGAATAGAGGTGTTTACCAGTTTAACAGTGTTTATGCAGATTATTACATCAACAGGTAAGTTAGGAGCTAGTAAATCACTTTGCCTGTGTTGCACTCACCCCAAACTACCAACTGGAACTGCAGAACTGCTGGCAAAGCTCTGCAATGTCTCTGAAAAAAAAAAAACTGAGGCAGCAGGACAGCCTCAGGTTTTCAGTGCAGCATCCATTTGCAAAGAGGAATAATTTCTTTCTCAAGTGACTCCAGGAACCACAGGCCACAGATCCTGACTTCCATTTCTAGCAGTCACTTAAGACTCTAGAATACAATGTAATGTCACTGGGTATGCTGACAAACACGGTCTGTTGGAAAGAGCCAGCACAACTTCTGCAGGGTGGACTTAGCCAAATCTAATGAGAGTGATGATCTTCAAGGCTGATAACGGCAAGGTAATGTATCCGTAGAGATAATCTAAGCCATGCCTACATAACCATGAACTCAGATTTAGGAGCAAAATGAAGGAAAGGAATCTAGGGGTCATTAGTAATGTTTCCCTGAAATTATCAGCTCAATGAATAATAACAGCCATATCAAACCAATAAAATGCTGGGAATGATTTAGGAAGGACATTGAAAATGTAGTGTTGACACTTCAGAAAACCTTCATTAATGTTTCTCTCCAGTCTGCTGTTTGCCTAGGATTTGCTGCATAAATTTAAAACAACAGCTGTTTTAAAGCAATCATGAGATATGTCCACACTAGGCTATTTAATCCGACTCTAGAAACGGAATAATAAGTTCAAAAATCCACATTCATCGCAGCAGAAAAAAAAAAAGAAAGCCAGCTCTAAAAGATTTAGCTATTCTGAAGAATACTTCTACTGCTTCCTTTAAAGTAACTTTCTTCCTGTTATTAGTATTACTCAGATTTACATTTAAAAAATAGTAAGGGAGTAATTGTCCAATTTTTGGTAATGGATATTTTAACTAATACAAAATTTCAAGTATTACAGTGTCAGGTATCTTCAGGGGAGAATAACAGTGACTTGATTTAACACGCCCAAAGAAATAATTTCCATTAGTAAAAAGATGAAGTCAAACATCGTACCTGCTATCTAATTTTCTGAAATATAAGTCATTTAAGGAAAGAACTACTGTGACAAGTGAGATGAGTGCTGCTATTCTGAGGAGAAAGATGTGAAAACCTGTGCACATGGAATAAGACTATTGCATATAGCGGATAAGTTATTACCCGATGAAAGAAGTCAAAAAGCAACTCTCACTAATAATCAATGTAAGAATAACTAACATTCCTTAATATTGTGTTATTGCCATTTTATTATTTAATTTTACACAAATTTTAGAGGTAATAACAATGTACAAAATTGATGATGAGAAGAAAAATTTGCAAAGGAAAAAGGTATAAGATAGATAGATACAAAAAGATATCACATTAATACTGAAATATTTTATGGGAAGATCTTTTCAGTTAAGATCCAAAGTTAAGCCCCTCCAACTAAAAGTTGCTCATGACATTTATTATAACCTCAGCCTGACACTTTACTTTTATCATATTGCAGCACACCACTTATATAACAGTCCCATACTCTTTAAAGAACACAATAGTATATAAAATCTCCTGCAAAGACTTGCAAACATTCTTAAATTGCATTTGTTTTCTGTACTTTCATTTCAATGTATGTGTAGAGAATCAGTGCTCAAATCACCAGAACTAGTTAAACTCTAAAGTTTGCCATTAATATATTATATCCCCTTTTTGTGTTTTCTGAGTAGTCTTAATATACATCAGAATATGGGTTCCTTCTCATTCTATAGGTAATAATTTATTTCCATTTCTCCATCTGACAATAGTTACTGTTGCATGAATTATGGAGATAAACTGAAAACTACCAAGAAATTCTCCCTTATTCATGCATTCAGAGAATTCTTCAAAAATTGTATCCATAGAGCTCCTCTTACACATACTACAGTTTTCCCTGATCTATTTTTTAATTATGCTACTAATCCTATTCTTTATTGTAATTTCTTCTAATGCATTTAATGTTCTAAAGAAAATTATTTACAATCTGTTACTCTAATAGTCATAAATTCCTGTAAGCAGAGTCCCAGAACTTTGCTGTTTTGTACCTCAGTTCTTGCTGAGGGCTAAAACTCTACATCCATTTAAAAGATCTGCATAACATCTGTCACTTTCTCATCCCCAGTGCAAAGGCAACTTCAAGGCAGAGGTTATATATGATGCTTAGTACCTCCTCTAGCCATTGCTATGTTGCTAAGCATTCTTAAGTAAACAGTAAGTAGTTTGCTACTGTTGATTTTGTCAATTCCGTCTTCTGTCAACAGATTTTCTAGCATGATGTGATTGAAGGCAGATCGACAAAGAAGATGGATGCAAAAATATCTTTCAGAGGCTTTGCCTTCTTGACTGTACATTGCTCCTAGAGGATCTGAAAAATGTTTTACTTCTGATACCATCAGAAAAACCAAAGGAATTTATCTCAGCTTTTATACTCCTTCTAAAATAGGTGTCATAACAACCAGTTCCCCTATACTAAACTTTTCTATATCCTCTGAACTTTGGCATTACAATTCTCTCCACCCTCCCTCCCACAAAACTTCTATCAGTTCAGTCATTTTCCTCAGAAAAAGACAGTATTCCGCTTTCCTCTTTGATTTTGTCAATTCAACTGAAACAGTTTTGTCTCTTTCCTTTCTCTCTGTCATCAGCCTGATTGGGACTTTCACCCTACTGGCTGTTCCTTGTCATTTCAAAGTTTAGTTCTGTCACTGCCTATCAATTGGTTGAAGAAAGAGAACTTATAAATGGTTCCACGTCTAAAACGTTATCCTCAGCCTCTTGTTGTTTCATATGTATTATTTCCTACTGCATTTGTGAAAAAGCCCTATAAATAACAATGTAAATTAATCTGAATGCAATTTAGTTCCATTTACTTAATAAACAAACCTATTTCCTTTGGCTTTTGATGATAATTCTCTTCACTTTGGGAGTGACATAACACTGCAGAAGTTACACCAATGTTTATTGGATATGAACTTCTCAGTCCTTCACTTACCTGCCAGCCACACACTAAGGCTTTGCCAGTTCATCCAGTATTATAAACACACAACCACCAGTCTGTCTTCATCTGCCCACTTCATTCCCAGACTCTTCCTCTAGATCTGCTCCTCACCTTTTCTTGAGTCCAGACATTGCATGGCCCTTTCATCCTCCACATAATTTTGTGACAGGTTACCGTTTGAGGAACTTTGTGAAACCTGACACGTAGCAAACACAGTGTAAGCAGTTTCATCCCATTCTATATGTTGCAATATTTATCTGAACCATTTAGCAAAGTCACAATGTACAACTTAAATGCTTGAAAAGTATTACAGTTTAGATTCCCAATAACGGTAATATTTTAACCCAATACAATATGTACAATGTATTTCTAAATTCAATGTTTACAAAAATAACACCATAAAATATGACAAATGAAAGACCTTAAAAGAATGTACCTTTTCAAGAAAATAATAAGTCTCCCCAGAATCAACATAATTTTGGAACACCCCAGATTTCAGAAGTAACTTTTCTCCTTTCCAGAAATGTCTTTGTACTATTAATTTATAATTACCAGTAAGACCTCCAGAGCATTCATCTTGCAGCCTCTCATATTCCAAAAAATACAACATAGACATCAAGGTATATGCAGAATCCTACCCTAAAAAAAGTCCACTTCTGAAATATCACATAACTATGAAGATACTTGTAGCTGAATAGCAATGTATCTCCCAGCTTCAACACAACTTTTCACAATGGCCTGAAATGAAATGGCCTGCATAGCAATTGTTAAACTTTTATAGGATTAAATTGATACATTGGTTGATCTTGGGCTTCTCTCTTGCAACAGCAGACATTAAAACCTGTTTGTTTTTTGTTTTTTTTTTTTTTTAATTTTTACATTCCCCTCCTTCTTGGATAGAATGTAGAAAGGTAACAAATTTTCTGTTACATTGTATTTAATATATTTCAGGCATGTTTGCTTCGTAGGCAAAGAAGAAGTCCAAAATAGAGACTTTTTTTTTTCTTAACTAAGAATACATACATTCCTTCAAATCACAAAACCCGAAAATTTTAAACATTATTTTTTGAAGTAGGTTCTTCAGTGTCAAGTTTTACCTCAATGCACATTAACACTTCAAAATTCAAAATGAAGTGGGGAAAAAACCCCCATAAACTTATGTAATATTTTGTTATGTGAATGCTGCTGAAATAGTAATACTACTACTACTAATAATAATCAAATAATACAGGAAAAGAAAATCAACAATTCAACAATTTATGGCAAATTCAAGAAATCTCTGTGCTTTTAGCTTCTCTGTATTTTACAACCTGTTTATCCAAATCAAAAGAAAATATACTAAATAGTACATAATTTTCTGAATTTTTCAAAACAGCACAACCACTATATGGAATTTCTTAGTCATGAATGAATCCTGGCTGACTAAAAGAGAATAAAGGATTCAGCTGTGTCAATACCAACTTCCTGAGGTGTGACCAAGTAGTTATAAAAGCACATGTGGTTATAACAAATAGTCATTTATGCAGTATGAAAATATTTTGACTTAGATAATTTGGTGACTAATTTCTATCTTTTAAACAGATGACTTTCTAGAGCATTCTAATGTTATTCAAATTAGATGGTAAATGTTGCAAAGATACTAAAAAAAGAAAAAATAAAATAGTAGAATGTCAGTTTAACAATTCCAAAGTTATGAAAACATTTTAAGGCTCCTCAAACACCTGATGAAGAGTTGAACATAAAACTGGGAAAAGGATGCTGGCAAATTTCAGGAATATGTTATATAAGCAATGGCAAGTAATTTATCCATGACCATGAAAAAAAGCTCTACTCTGACAGTGAATTTGGGAGAAATTTGAGAGAAATTAATAAGCACTCTGGGACACATTAATGAACCACATACTCAGTTTTGATCTTACAGTTGTACTCCTTAGCATTACTTTTTTTCCTTGAACACATGAGAATCATCCATGAAAGAGGATGATTGCCTGAATTCTGAGGTCTGGGTTATATTTGAATACAAAGATAGTTCAGGATTGTTAAAGGAATTACCAAAAAAACCTCCCGCCAACCAACCATACAAACAAAAAATCCCCTGCAAACCTAACAGAGACCACACCCCCCAAAAACCCCACCCTAACACAGCAAAACATACACAGGCTACCTAGGCTTTTTAAATTAGGAAATATGTTTGTTAATATCTGGAGCTGGTAATTAATAGAAGATTTAACCATACTGTAAATTACATTAATAAAAATTTGACATAAAAACTTGGCAGGAGAGAAATAGGATTTTTTCAATCTTATCACCAACCAGTGACAATATCTAGAATTTATTAATTTTTACATTTCTCCACTATAAGCATTTCAAAAGAGCAGTTAACCTTAAATAAACAACATCACTTCTGGATACCGTTGTGACTTTTATTTTGCATATATGAAAAAAATTCCCTAAAGCCAAGCTGCATATGCATATTGACAGAAATAGTAAAGTTGTGATAAGCTTATGCATAATTGAAAGTCCTGTGGGAAGTGTGGGGGTTTTGTTCCCAGTGGTTTCCATGTGTGATTTTTTTTTTTTTTTAATCATTCACAGATACTTTTAATTGGGCTTTGGTCTTTGAGCTAAGGAGATTTTAAAAATTACATTTCTCCTACTTTTCATAAAAAGCATGCACTTCTGATAAAAGGAGAAAGTAGTGAATCCTAAATTAAGAGAGGCAAACAAGAAATGGTTTAAGCTAGCTTCAACTACCCACAGCTTCAAAAGGCAGCACACCAAATATCCTGTAATAATGCCCTTCTACTTTAAAATAATTACATGTTATATTTCTTATATTGTACCCATTTAACCTAGAAACTTTTTTTTTCCCACTAGCTATTCCAGTTTCCTATCTTTACTTTTACCTTGTAAAACACACAATTAGTAGGAGAAAAATTTTCTATCTTCTTAAAGTCTCTCTACATTGTAAAGGCTGACTAAAGTCACTCATTTCCCAGTCTCCAAATTAATAAATCTCCAACTAGAAGTGAATGAAGCAAAGAGATAGAATTACAGCCATCTATAGTTCTAGATTTATTTCTTGTGACTGAGCATTCTTTCTCAATCCAGTAAAGAACGATCATATTTACAACCTCTTCCACATACATTTCTTTATCCTATACATCAACAAGATAATGAGCAGAATACATCAATGATAAACATAGTCTTCCTCTAAACAGCAGCAATGAATAAGGAGAATAAGCATGTTGCTGATGATTAATCCTTCAGCAAAAGCATGGAAAAATCTCAATATTTGCTGTGAATATGCCCACATTGTTTTTTAAATCTGAAGGTAGAAGAAATAATTTTATAGCTAGTTTTTTTTCCAAACTTATTGGAATTTCATGTCTTGGAATTTATGAGAATAAATGATAATGACAATCAAAATTGAATTTGAAAATTGAAATTGAAAAATTTTCAGCATTTGGGACAGTGAAGAATGTTTATTTCTACACGGGTACAAGAACTAGCAGCACAGCAAATTCCTTTTTCCAATCACAAGACTCCATTTCCTTGCCCAGATCTACACGCAAGCATGAATTTCACTATTGGATTGTGTTGATGTCTGCTATTTATCTATACCTACCAAATCTTCAGTATCGGGAACCACATGTAGCATGCCTCTGAGTATTGTTTGATATAGCATAATTTGACTTTTAGACTTGGAAAGTCAAGAGTTCTCTCTCACTCAGAAAATGAAACCTCAACCAAGATAGGGAGTGATGGACAATGTTCTTTCACCTAACTCCCATCTCTTTCCCTGGTTAGGAAAGGATATTCACTGCTACTGTACAATCTTCTAAATGCATTTTATTCATCATTTATCCTTCTGTCATAATACTGTTTTTCAGGGCTTTTAGTTCCTTGGGTTTTTTTCCACTGAATTTTAAAAATATACTTCTTACTGCCTGCTAGCATTACTGAAGCTCAGATACATTTTTAGGGTGATGTGAAGAGACTTTAAATTAGCCTGCTCTTTCACTATTTACTCATTGAGTCACTGCCACAGCACTAAGCACTTTGCCAGCAAGAGTGGCACTAGGCTGTAAAATTAACATGAGGAAAAAAAGTAAAAAAGTTATTCCAAGAGCTAGAGAGAATCAGTGAAAAGACTGCTTGGGAAGAGTCATAGCTTAGATATTCAACTGGACTTTCCAGCAGAATGAGAATAAAAAAAAATATTCAGCCATAAAAAAAAAATAAAACAATTAATAAAACATAATATTAAAAACCCAGGAGAAATAGATAATTGCTGTTTCTCAAGCATTATATTGCTATATAATAGGATCCCCTACAAGAAGAATATCAGCAGTAATATTTCAGTTCTACAACCCTGATCCACTGCACATTAGAGTCTCTTAAGACTACTGATACTTCTGTTCAATCTCATTAACTGCAAATATCTACAGAAAAGAAGTTATACAAATCCAGTTTAATTTGTTTTAAACACAATTGTGGAGATAGATTTGCAATTCTATGCACAAAAAGATTACTAAATAATTCTTCTGCAGTGATGCTCATTTGCATAATTAAAAGCTGGCAACTCTTCATTCAGTGTTCATTTCCTTTACCTACTTGCAATATTCAGTTTTCTCAGCGTACATAACTAAAAGGCAAATTTACTACTTCTAAATAAATAATACTAATCACCAACTATCTAATTGAAAATACATCAGTTACTACTGAATTTTCTGTAGCTTTGTACTGCAGAGTTAGCTGTGTTCCCATCTACACAGAAACAACAAACAAACAAATTTCAAAGTTCTAAGAGGTGAAGGTTATATATTTTCCATGACACAAATGCAAAGTAGTTCTGCTCCTGACTTTTGCTAATCAGCCAGTGTAAATACACTGAACAATATGTACAAAATAACATAAACAGACCAAGGGATGATGTCTCTCCTGGGGTAAAAAAGCCAATTCCACCAAGAGAGAAAAAGCACTCCAGACCCACATATACACACACATCAACTGTACTCACATTTAGCTCAGCACTGCAATTTAGTCATTCCAATGAGCTCTCAGAGAGGCAGCCTATATATTGAAGGCAATCTCTATTACAGTAGGAAAAGATAAATACCTTGACATGGTGAATCAGCTCTAAGGTGGCATGTATTGCACTCTGGAAGTGTCAATTAATGTCCAGCAATAAAATATGAACCATCCAGAGAAATTAAGCTCCTCGCAGAACATCATTCTGCAACAAATATCTATATGCAGAAGTACAAGTACAATTGTACTAATGATGTTGAATACTGGAGCAAACCAAAACAGCAGGAAAAAAGACATTAGTAGCCCTTCTATATGGCAAAATATGTCTATTAAAAGAGATTTTCCTCACTTCTGAAGTACAAATAAAATTTGTACTAAAATGACAGTTTATATATATATACTGCCCATAAATATACAGTATGCACAATATACTGTAAAAAGTAAAGGTATAGAAGCAATATAGAGAATATAGGAATAAATAAGAAACACTGATATGTGGTTTTGAGTTTGAATTCATATTTACTATCTGCTTTTCACTTCAATCTTATCTGAGATCTTTACATTTCCATAATTTACAAGGTTTTTATAGGATAAAATAACTTCAGGCAAAGCAATAAGAGGGATGCTTTTTCATCTGTCCCACATCTTTGCAGCTGTCATCAATGCAGGCTACAAGACTCAGTGACACCAGAACAGGTTCCCATATGCTCTTAGATATTTTCTTGATTTTTTTCTGAATCTATCTAAGCCTAATTACTTTTTCACTTTTCTAGAAATTTCTAAGGAACCATCCTTATTCTCTAAGACTTTATCAAACAGTTTTTCTCTGTAATGATCTTTGTAGTGGACATCTTCCTTCCATGACTCTCTTCTGCTTTCCCTTCAAATACCATTTTGAGTATTCCTCCTTCTATAAGCTTCATTTTCTTCACTACATGGAAATTTTCAATCCCTGCTTTAAGTTTCCATTTTTATTATAGCTCTCACTGACCAAAGGTATCTTGCAGTTATGCCTCATTCAAACATTTCTTGAAAACACACCCATATTAAATCACCTGTCAATCAAGCCAGTATTAATTGAATACTGAAGGGTTTTAGCACCCTAAATACATGGTAAGTTTTCCTGTTTTGAGTGAGCGACCTTATTTGTATCAAAACAATGGCAGCATGATGAAAATAAAGAAGCCTTACCAAGTTCATCTAGTAAGTGCGTACTTGGTGGAAACTGATATTTCCTTTCCAGGTCAACAATTCTACTTTGCAAAAACAGGTGAAAGCTGACAGAAATGCAGCACTGTAATTCACCTACAGAAATGTGGCAACTGTTGCAGCTGAAAGGGATGAAAAAAATCAAAAGGAAAAAAAACACACACCAGTTCTAGATAAGGCATTTTACTGGTAAAAGCATCCTTAAGTGCATAAGCAAATTAATCTCTTAAAACAGGTTTATCCAAAAGACTTTCTATTAACTTCTGCAGATTATCTTTAGACATCTGAACAGAACCTAAAGTGCTGAGATTTTCCTGATACAAAAATAAATACTTGGTTCCTAGACTCTGAGCAATGAGAATAGAATTATATTATTGCAATTGTAAAAAGCAGGGGTGAGCTGTAATTCTGCTGATATGGAGTCCTCCTTTTTCATCTTTGTTGACCTAAAGAATAATGTCTGAACAAAAGAAAACTAATCAAAAAACTAAATCAAAACTACATGCCCTTCATTGTAAGCTACACATACACTGTTCATCAAATAAAATAATGAGGGTCATAAAATGAAATATGAATATGAAATATGAGTGAAAATAGAAGTCAGATAGTGTTGTTATATAAGGCATCCATAACCTTTTTGAATTGTATTTTGTGTTTCTTCCCATGTGTAAATTATGTCATTGCCCAGAACTCAATTCAAAACATAATTTGAAACTTTTGTAACTATTTTACAATTTCCTTAATTAGATAATTATGGAGGAAAGGTGGACCTGATCAGGGAAACAAACTGCAGTCTGCTTTCGAGATGCAAGCAATTATGTCTTGTATCTCCTGCCTAACCACAAGTGAAGAGAAAGATTTTCTAGTCCAAGCAATTAACATTTATATATTTATATGTAATTATAAAGAGAACCACACAAACACTCAATTGAAAAACCTTCATCACATAAGCCAAAATCTTTACAAACACAACTTAAAAAAATTATAGCCATCTTGTCTGAAATGACACTGGAAACATAAAATCAGTAATTATGCTATAGAAGAGAAACTATTTAAGAAGTAACAGCATGACATAAATATTCACATGGTAAATGGATATTAATCTCAGGAGCTTTTGCAAATTTATCATGAATTATTGACACTTCATCTTTACATGAAATGTAAAAGTTTTAATAGAGCATTGATACTATTAAAGGAATTGTAATCAAAAATATTGTAAGCAACTTCAAAATATTAATACAGATTTGGAGTAATTCTGACGATTCAGATGCGAAAGATAGGTTGTTCTGGATGAATGGGCAAAAAAAGCCTAAAGATTTGGAAAAAAAAGAGTAAATTATATGAGCAGATTGAATTGACATTAATGTGGGACTAATTGTGGGAAAGCAGCTGTCAGAGTAATCATGAAATCATCTAAGTGTAATATAACATAAACACAATTCGTTACAACAAACAGCTGTTATTTTATTCTGATGAAATTTAATTCATCATATAACCGAATTAAAATTAAATGTATTTAGGCTGTTGCACAGCTACTTATTTGGCACTCCCACAAAAACTTAGAAATGTAGCTTTTATGAGTATCCCACATCACGCTCAGTGCCTAGCAGTGAACAGCCCCAGATCTCACATCACCCACACACCTTGGTTCCAGACCGAGGTTTCTTCCTCTCCTCTTTCTGTGGGGACACAGCAGGTAAACCCTGGCTTTGATTTCCAATGCCATTGGGAAAACTATTTGCATTATAGCATCTAACTGCAGCAGGGAAAATGTGTCACAGAGGGCATAGTAATTAAAAGTAGTCAGTACATTCCAGCTGTAGATCAACTGATTTCAAAGCTAGTACTAATCATATTTATATCACCTGTACTGAGCACAAATTTATCTTCTGCTTTTAATGTTCATTTGCTAAAGAATGAGCAAACAGTAGGCTGAATTTCCACTCTGATGAACGAGACTCCTGTCAGATAATGACAGTGTCTACCAACCCCAGAAATAAATTGAGAACCATAGAAACAAATTACCAACCAATTGCTATAATTTTTCTGACTGGCCAAAAAAAATTTCAGAGAGGACATGAAGTATCCCATTTCTGTGTAAGAACTATTTTATTTTTCTCCCATGTTTTGATGATAAAATTCTCTAGTCAAAGTACTCTAAGAGTCATATTGATCTGCTTTTAATTATACATAGGTTTCCACCAAGAAAAACAAGGAACTGAAGTGGCATTCAGCAACTAAATTTTATCTGTTTTATTCAGTCTGTGATTAGGCTATACTTCTTCATTAAATGAAAGTGCTTGTAAACTACAGAGAGAAGAAAGACATGCCATAAACTCTCTTGCATGTTAGGAAATCCAAGTATCAGACACTTACTTTTGGACTAGACTAACACTGAGTTGCACAAAATTATTTAATATGAAACCTTCTCCAAGATTAAAATTTCAAAGAAAAATTTCATATAAACCCAAAGACAGAAATAGGTTTCACAACTGATTAAACAGACAGGAAAGCTTAAAATTCACAATATTGTATTAAAATTATTTAATGATAGTTATTAGTTACTGAGGAAAAGTATCAAGCATAACTAAGATAATGACTAGAGATTTGCTTTTATACAAAACATTCAATGGCCTTCATTAATCATACCTATGATTAGTGTTTGTATATTCTCCCTAACAAAACCATTTCAAAACTTAAGAAATTAATAACATAAGCTATCACTGAAACTTTTATAATAGAAAAGTAAAGTTACAAAACTGTAATGAAGACTCTGCCACTATTTTGACCACAAATGCCTTTATTGATTACAGAATCCAGTGCCAGGTACTACCTCAAGTCACCCTAGAATGCCAAACATTAAATCCAATACAGAAAATTAGAAGCCAAACCTTGGATTAATTTTTTTCCTTACTCAAATGAGTTATATCAGAGTTAAGATCACAAGTAGAAGTAAATAGTAAATCATGAGAATGAAGCTTTTAATGGTAAATCATAAAAGTAGAACTAATCAGCAGTAACTTTCAGTAGCCTAAGAAATTTTAAAAATGTTGTACAGGGCATAAACTAGGAACATTCTTCAAACTTAAGCAGATATGCTGCCAAAATTAAAGTTGATTGTACCGTAGTAATTGTGTCATGAATTATTTGCTGACAACTCACATGTTTTGTATAAAAATTATATGAGATTCACAGTATGGCTAGTAATTCAACAGAAAAATCTGGTGGAAGACATTGACAAGATATATTAGAATTATGAAGAAAAATAATATAAGAGAACATGGTCTATTTTTTTTTTGTTTGTTTTTTTCTATGCCCACCTGTGCATTTTACTGAAATTGTTATCAGGATCCTGCATGCTTTCATTAACCTTTAATTTCCTCACTTGGGCTCTTCCTAGACATTCCATATAACTCCTTTTCTTATTAATTTCACACATTAAAAAAAATCAAAAATAGATATTCAAGAACATGATATTATGGAAACTCATACATTGTTAGGCTAATCTTGAGGCTAGGGTCACATAGCAACAAAAAGAGTATACCAGTGTAGGAACTGAATTAGCTTATTTCAGTGCACAAAATAAAGGTTAGACCTGTACTTCCCTTAATAAATTCCTGCAAGAAGAAGAATGTGCAAATCCCTAGAAGCACATATGAAATAGGAAAAATGAAATATTCCAAAATTCTATATAAAAATTGAGGGTAAAATACTGTCATAGAGAACTTTTTTCCTAAACAGACCATTATTCTATTTGCTTTATGGTTTTGAGGTGTTCAAAATTACCACAGCTTTCTACAGCCTCGATAAAGTTTAAAGGTTGGTTGGTTTTAAGTGAAATATATTATCTGCCATTGTTTTACATGGGAAAAAAAGTTAAGGACTAAAAGAAACATCAGTGCTTCCATTGGGAAAAAAATTTCTTAGCCACTACCTGCCTACTAATTCTACAACACTGCCAGACAAACCAGGATTGCAGTTTGAGAGTGATATTAATTATATGCAAGAGCAGACCTAAAATCAAAGGTTCTAGTGCTGTGCATTTCTAATAAACATTTAGGTGTTCAGGGACAATGCTAAATTCTCTTCCAACAGTAAAGAAATCAATGAAAAATCTCTTTGTACCAAAAAGTAATTTCTACAAAATGGGGATTCTGTAACAAACCAGCCAAAACCACTCAGCCTGGCATCCTGGGCTGGGAAACCCTAAAGTGAAAAATCCAACAAAAAGAATCTTTGAAGACCACAAGAGATTCTGAGACCTCATCCAGTCACTAGCACATTTCTGTCTTTCCTTATTTTATAGTAAAAATAACCACTTCTGATATCTTTTTCAACAAAATATAGATGTCTGTATGGACCAAATATAATTGTCTTACATGCAAATTTTTGTATGCAACATCATGAAGTGAGAACAGTTGCTCTTTTTCTTCTGAGGTTGCAAATGACCGTTCCTGTGTTGAGCTCAACAGAATTGTTCCAGCTTTTGATTTCTAAGGGTACATCATCCATTCTTTCCTACAGCAAAGGTCATTCTTCAGGATGTAAACAAACCTGGAGCATTATAAGATTTCAGGCAGAGTGATTTTTACAATAGTTTTGATATTAAGTTCTCAAAACACCATATGGTGTTTTCATTAAAAATGTGATGTTCTATATGTTCTGCGTTGCTTAACATCGTCAGTTATGATCACAAAATTCCTGCTATCATTTTATTAAAAAATTAATTTTGAGTAATCTACTCTAAACCACATCCATTTACATGTTAAAAAAAAAAAAAAAAAAGAAAAGAAAAAAAGAGACGTCTCCTACTGAGTAAGTTAAAAATTTTCAAAGGATGTTAAAATTCTTGATGTGACTTAGGGCCAAAGGAGAGTAGTACCATATACTTGAAATTACATTAATATATAAAATTAATTAAGCATGCCTAAGCTACAGAAAATAAGGCAGGGATATATTTGAGGAGTTAGTTTCATTAGTACACTTAATTTTTGAATGAATAATTCCATATATTTCACCAGTTTATTAACACATAAAACTTCTAGTGATATTTTCTATATAATAGTGTAATGGATATACTAGCCCAATTCATTGGAAAAATTAAGTCTCTTCCTCCATAATTTTTTTAAATAATGCATTTTTACTGCATTATTCACTTCTAAAACAAGTGAAGACTTTAGTAGATAGCAGTATCATATTGTGGCTTAATGTTAGCTAAAGAGAAATCCTTCACAGATATTAACATCATGTACTTTTTATGCATATTTCTTGAAACAGGTAGTATTTTCCTTTTCATGTGTTTTTTAAGAAACTATTAAAAATATGAACCACAGTAAAAAAAAAAATCTCAGCTAAAATTCTGCTCCAAAATTTACAAGGAAAAAAAAGGTAGAAACCAATGAGAGAAACATTAATCTTTGCATGAAGTTTATCCTGTTTTCATGTTTTTTTTTTTTTGGCCATCTTCAGACAGCTAAGATAGAAGGATCACACACCAAATGCATAAATTGTTATTATTTTTTTCATAATTTTGATCCATATTTTTCTTTCTTATTACCTGCAAAATCACAATCATAAGACTTCTCCGAAAAGCCTGGACAGTGTGGTCGAATGACAGATGACATTTTCATTGCAAATTCTGAGATTTTCTTTTTAATTACACATAGCTAAGAGTTTGTTATTTTTTTTTCTGAAAACATAGGCAAACAACAAACAACAACCAAACAAAAAAGCTGCATGCTGGTATGTCTAATTCTTGGCATTATTTGTCTCTAACATTTAACTTCCATATATTTTGATTTTTTAATTTCATTACTAGTATTTAATTTATAAAAGAATTTTATTGCATAAGTGGCAAAAAAACCCCAAACCCCCAAAACCAAAAGTACCCTCTGATTACATTCCAGATTTTTACCAATAAATTATATGACATAAATAAACTTGTTTAGGTGACAGAGTATTGGTCAGAAAATTTTGCTCACAATTTTCAAAGGCATTTTTAAAACAATATAGTTACAAAATGATAGCAAAAAAACCCAAAAAACTCTGCATAAAAAAAAATTTTGGAATTCCAATTCCTAAAAAAATAAAAATAAAGTTTGATAATAGATTTTTGAGACTCCAGGTTACTAAAGTAAAAAAACCAAAAAGGCATATTTCAGAGACATCAATTTTTTTTAGAAAAATAATTCTTGCCAGTGTAGTTAAGGTGCGTATTACAAATTCAGGAACAGTAAGAGTTAGGTACCATCACATACCACTTACTTTACTGGAGCTTTAAAATCTGTGAGTGTTTAAATGAAAAGGCTATCAGAAGCTACCAGACTGGTACTAATGAGCAAAAAGGTAATAAGGTAAGGTTAAATAAATGAGCTGGAGAATATAAAACATGTTTGCACTTTTTTCCCTTTTTTTCAATTTTCCTTTCAGAAAGCATTTTTATTGGATATCTTCCTGTTCACAACTTCAGCACCACTCATGCAAAGATTTCCACAGTTGGAGAGCTGGGTCTTTAACAGGACTAACAGTTTGTAAAAATATTCCTTTTTCTGTGTTTCATTAGACCACTAAACTATTTCAGCAACATAGCACTTGAAGGACCTGAAAAAGGTCATCTCTCTTCAAATTCTGAAAACCTCACTCTTTCCGATGCTGGACCAAATATTAAGGCACATTCATTGCTTAAGTATTTTTTAGAAATTTTAGATCATTGCATGTAATTTATTACTTTTAACATTACTAAGAAGTATTCCAGCTAAATTTGCAACAATAAGCAACATCTAGATGCAAATTAATTTAAAAGGTCAGGCATATCTTCATCCAGTTAAAAAATGCATGCAGAGATACTAAACTACTTGTTTTGTATATTTTCCAGATGGAATTGCAGTCCAGTTATCTGAAATTAGATGAACTTCAAGAGGTTAGCTGAATAAGTTTAAACATTTCTTCCTGTCAAACGTTCAATTACTCCCTTCAGAAAATATTTACCTCTACAAAAAAAAAAAAAAAAAAAAAAAAAGCTAGAAATAATTACCTGCTGAGTAGAACCTGCAGTGTTATTTACAAAATCAAATAAGTTTTCACCCAGATGAAAGATACTACTACAGTTATCCAATAGAAATTGTAATACAAAATTGGATAAATATATGACAATTTAAAACTATATAAACTGCAGAAACTTTTATGCTGAATGAATGCATGTAAACAGAATTAAATAATGTATATGGTAGTCCATAAATATCAAACTGACTAATCAATGATTGAGATTTTACAGTATTTAGATGTCTATAAGGAAGCTATTGTTTGATGATACTTTAGGAATAGAGACGATGCATAGAACATTTCCACCAACTGACTTGCAGTCTGCCTACAAAAAGAGTCAAAAACGCAAGCTGCATTCAGTGAGGATATTTATTGGGGGTGAAAGTAAATATGACTATTAAATCAGATAAGTGAAATCAGACAAGCTGATTTTATTTCCTTATAAAGTGTCTTTTAGTAAGAGAATGAGGGTTTATGTCACTATATTATTGTAATGCCAATATGGGGAGGGGGGTAAAATACCTCAAACTCCCCTCTCCCCCCACTCCAAAATCTCCCTGTACACTCCAACCCGAGATTATCAGGCCCTCTCATTAACAGTAGTTACCTGTGTGAATACTGTTGATTCTAACCATAAAATGTAACATTTTTTCCAATTTCACAATGAATGACTAAAACCTGAAAATACATATTTAATAATGCTTCCAGTTTGTACAGATCTGGAATAATGCACTGCATAATGCTCAAGGCATGTCTCTCTAACATCTGTCTCCATCATTTCAACAAAACAATATACATTGCTTATGACACTTCAATTCTATTTCAAATTTATTAGTTTCTGGCTTTATTATTTCACAATATTTGCTAATTCCAAGAATTTATTTCACTCAGTGCCTTGTTTAAAAAGGAAGGCATCTTTATTAGAATTTTGGACATAGCTGCTTCACTTCACAAAATCTCTGTGTCTTACATGTGTCTCCAAACATCTGTTAGTGTACTTTGCAAGAACAAGCTATCTCTAGGCCTATTTCATGGTAGAAAATTGGTGTCCATTATCATCCTGACTACAACTGTCTGAAATTTCACTTACAGTGACAAATAAAATCTGTATATTCTAAAGAACTTGGAAACTGACAAAACAAACAAACAAACAAAAAAAAAACAACAATGTACCGGGACATAAAGTATTATTTCATGTATTTTGGAAAAAAGGAAAAAAATAAACCTTTAAAACAAGAACTAGAATATGAATGAACCAATTCAGGATTCTGTATGCCAGTAAAAGAATTAAAAAAAAAAAAAATTAACAACCAAACCAAAAAAGTCACAGACTGAATTTGAGGCACCCAAACTGGTATTACTAGGATGTGAAGGTGGAACACAAGTATACAGGTTGATGACTAGATGAAACTAAACAGTATATCATTTTGAATGCAGTTACTGAACAATTAAATAAGACACAGTAAAAAAGGGTGGTGGGTAAAGAAGTCTGTAGAATGAATAAAAAAATAATTATTTACTGTGAAGAAAAAGCATCCTCTTGCTACATGGTAGAAAGGACAATTTAACAGGGGTAAAATCATGACTGTTAATGAGGCTGTTAAAACAATAAAAGACAAGATGAAATTTTTGTCAAACATTTGGGGCAAGGGAGAAAAACCATTAAGTGTTGCAAAATTTAGAAACGTTTAATCTGCAGAGCAGAGATGCATGGTTCTAAATAGCTTTATTAATGTTCTTAATTACAGTTCTCCATACTACTTAAACAGGACTCCTACACTTGAAAAAAGAAACTTTGACTTACGTGGCCTCTATTGCTGGGATAACAGCTCTTTCAAAACTTCACTTGAGCAAGACCCTATCAAAAGCTGTAGCAGTTTAATACTATAGCTAAGCAGATTTTTTTCCAAAAAGGTTTAAGAAACCAGTAGTACCTTTGCTAACCCACATTAGTATGAGCCATAACGTTTGGTCATGCTAAGAACTTCAGTGCCTCTAAATTTAGTTACTCCAAATCAATTCCCTTTATTTCTCTGAATAAGGATTCTAGGCTTCAGATGCTAGGTAATCATATATGCGTTACATGAGCAGAAGGCAGCAATTTTCAGTGAGGAAAAATGATAATGAGTATACAAAAAATTATAAAACATTACACACAAATTGCTGTCAAATGAAAGGCAAGTTGGAAAACCGAACAGTTCTAATGACTTCTCAACTTTTAGTCATAGGCATCTCAGATAACATTTGCACTCCAACTCTGTGTGACTCTTTTTGGTAGAAATGTCTTCTAAGTATATAGCAAAGATTTAAAGTGCTTTCACAGTTTCATTTATTTGTGCAAGAGTGATAACTTGGGAATTATAAGAATTTTCAAATTACATTCCATTTAGGTTGCTTCCTAACTGATGGGTGTTTTTATCCAAATTTCCCCCACACTTATAGCTGAGGTTGGCTGATACCTGCAAGTAATTTCCAATTTTATAAGTGTATTTATAAAATCTAATGCTTTTAGTTTCCAGTAAGCTGTGTGTTACATTCAAAGTAGTGGTACAAACACAGTAAAAGCAATAATGTAATGTCAATATATTATTTGAGCCATATATTTTGAGATCAAATAATAATTAATAATATCTCATGGCCATCCTAATTTATATTTCCATTGTTCTTTCTCTGATCTTCCATAACAAGTTTCCTATGAAAATATAAATTACTAATAAAGTCAAATGAGTAAGAAAATTCATGTCTCTCAAAGACAATGAGTATGTTTATGTTCCCACTCTGAATTTCCTACATTAGACTGGTCATTTTATTAAAATTGTGCTTATAATTTCAGAGTTCCACTTGGTTTATAAATTGCCTTGAATTGGTCCAATCTATGCATTACCTCTTAGAAATTTCCTAATCCTCCAATGCATTAATTAAGATTTATATTAAACTATAGTGATTTACACTTCTACAGAAAAGGACACAAAGTTTCAAAGATTAATGTCACTGGGATGAATGCCAAGATAGGATATGCTGAAATGAGAAGGCATGCAGGTAGTGTGAACCCACTTTACTGCTCTTCAGGAGGACACAGAGTGGCTAAACCAGCCATAACAGTAGATACAATGTAATACTTCAAAACATGTACCAGCAATTCCTTTTTATTAAAGAAAAAAAATTACATTAAAAAATGTTGGAAGATAGCTGATAAAGGCATTGAGACAAGTCACATTACACAGGGCAATGCATCAGCATTTATTAGATAAAAAACAGTATTTTTGAAATGTGTCTTGTTTCTGAAGCTTATCTGAAGCTAGTCTAATTTCCCTTCTCCAGAAATTCTTTAGTCTATAACAAGCAAGAGTGATCTTAACTTATACTGACAAGTAGATCTTTACTTTCCCTCTAGCACTTATGGTCTCAGATGAAGCTTATATTTCAAAATGGGTTCAAGAACTCACATTTCATCACAGTAGCACTCAGCTATCAGTGCCTATTCAGAGTAGAATACTCACTCAACTCACAAGAAATTAAGAAGCAATAAAAAGATTTAGCAAAATATAAATCTGCAAGAGATCACAAATTTAAGACAACACTACAAGCATAAGTGTGTATGAATGTATACACATAGAACACAAATGCATACAAGAACTGCAGAAGTATTCCCCTTTTCTGGGAACCAATCCCTTTGTAAACTTTCTGTTCATTTTAGAATTTCCTCCTTTCTTTAGTCTTCCAATTTATCATTCCATTCACTTTCACAAAAGCTCCTAAATTTATTGCTGATTTTCCCAAAGAAGGACTGGCTAATGACTGACACAATTTTTAGTGCAGAAAGTTCTCTGAATATTGTATAACTCAATAATATTATCATAAAGAAATTCCTCTACTTAATTTACTTTAGCTCTCAAATATATAAAAAAAATAGGATTTAGTTTCTTCAGTCTTAGGGGAAAAATTTTTGACAGTTTTGATTCACAGACTTTAGTCACTGAAACCACAATACTTGATTTTCAAGAGTTTGACTGAAATTACACATTGTAGATTTTTCATTTCTTAATTAACTCAGTAATTAAACTAAAAATTTCATCTGAAGAGTCTGAAACAAAATAGTAAAAAATAAAGAATGGCTCAGCTATTCCATAAGAAAAACAATGAATTTAGACTGGAAGGTTAATTTCTAATTAGAAGCAGTGTGTTCCAAAATTCCTAGTTTTCCTGGATAACATGAATTGCTAGTTGGCCTGTTTTCATTATCTAGGATATACTCCTATCATGCTTTTTAATGTTTCCACTCCTTAACTAAGATTAGAGGCAGATTGAAAATCAGTATTCCTCCAAATAGCCTGCATACTGCAAACTATTGGAGAACGCTTTACACTCACTTCACCAGTTATTAAGGGTACTAAATATGATAGTGAAGCTGACTTCTAGAAGTGTAGAATTGCCTGCTATTGTGAAACAGTGAAAACCAAAATGTAAATTGGAAAAAAAAGGCTTTGTAATTTACCAAGAGTATATTTTTTATCATTACCTGTCAGGTAGCAGCATGTTGGATCAATACTAATCAAAGGGGGTGACAGACCAATGTTAGAGGATAATTTAGAAAACAATCAATGAAAAGAAAAGTTTTTTTTAAAAATGAAACAAATATTCTTGTACAACAGTCAATCAGAAACTATACCAGATTGAGAAAGAAAATGTCTTTATAGACATTAACTCATGTTTTCTCAAGCTTATACTTCTTCAATAATGTAACTACTAATTAATACTTTTAAAGACCACAGTCTTCCAGAAATCAGTCCCAAAGGAGCCACTATTTCCATTTCACTGCACCCAGGATCTCCTCTAGGAAATATTTCCCCAAGGAATCATGCTCAAAAGCTTTCTGTTGCCATCATTTCACAAAATTATGAAATGAATGTGTATGTCACAGTCCCCTGGTAGTCATCTTTATCTACAGGTAAGTCATAGTATTGAACATCATGAAAATGTAGTTTTTCTTCTATTATTTGGAGACAAGGGAAGACCTTAGCCTTGGACTACCTCAAATTTGGTTCTCTTTTCCAGCAGTCCTGAGGAAACGTACTATAGACCTCTGTTGCAACCAGTCAGCTCTCCCCTTGTGATCCATGTAAACATAATTCCCTTCACGTTCCACTGTCTCCTTCCAGATTGCAGCTCAATTTTCTTTGCCATCTTCAAACACCAACTGCTGCATAAATCCTGTTTAAAATTGGTTTACAATAATTTTATTGTCAATTTACAATTTCAGACTGAAGGAAAAGTAAACACACTGATGACTAACAACCACAATTTTCACTAGAATGCACATAAAAGCAGACCAAAAAACTACAGATATAATTTTGAAAGGAGACAGAAAAATGAAAAGGAGCATTTAAAGCCTTTCATTTTACTTATGTGTTTCCTTTTCCTTTAACCCAACCCCAGTACAGAGATACAAAATCCTAGCAGAAGAGATTTTGTCTTTTGATAAGTTAAAATTGAAGCCATCAGTTACGAATAACCATTTCTTTATTTGTACCATGTTAATAGGTTTTAATCTCAAAAAGGCATGTCTCATCATCACACTGTGACTATGCCAGACTATAGATAAATCTAAAATAGCTGTAAGCATTCTCTCAGTGATACCAAATAGTTCAAATCAAAAACTGTGCAATTGTGTATTCAAACAAACTGTGTATTCCAGCTCTGCTTCTTGAGTAAGCTTATATTTTGAGATACAAAAATTAGGCTTCTTTTTGCACAGCCTGCCTAAAACAAGCCTTATGCATACATTGTAGCCATGTGCTGTATACAGTCAGCTTTTCTCCTTTCTTCCATCCCTAAACATAGACCTTAAACAAAACATTGATCCCTCTTATTTCTGTTTTTTTTCCACACAGAGATGGGCTGCATGTCTTCAAAATGTGCTTTTTTGTGGAGAAAACAGTGTCTTTATTTTGTGGTATATCAACATTAAAAGGAAAAAGACCTCCATCTTTCATTCTTACTGAATGAAATGTGGCTTTTATCCTATAGAAAGTATTATTACATCAATTCAACAGCCATGTCAGTTTAAAAAAATAATACTGTCAAATAAAAATGTCTTTATGACATCCACCAGTGTATCAGTTAGGAAAAAAAGATGCCATCATAAAATACTAGATCTGTTAAATTTTATAGGCTACCTCTTCAGACATCAGCCTTTATTGTGGTATCATTGAAGTCACAAATGAAGATTTATTTTACTCACTTTAGCACAGGTAAGGAGCACTAACCAATTCCACCCACAAGTGAAAGAATGACTATCACTTGATCTCATGTCATAGTCAAGTCTGTTATATTTCAAGAGTTTTCAATAAGTATTCTTAGATTACTGCAGAGACTCAACCAGGACACAGGTACCCTATTTACTCCCAATAAATAAAAAACCACTATTCTGCATGTATTAATAACATTGACTTTTTAGATTCTTCCCTGCCTTATTTGTCTTTTGGGCTCATCAGGATGTGCAACATTATAATAGTGGTAAAAACTGCTAAAAACTGACACCTACCCCCTTTGTGTTTTCAAAATAATGAATCCCCCTTGATGTGTACACAGATGTAGATTAGCTTCTCAACACAGACAGCAAGAAAGGGAGGATGACTCCACAGTAGAAAACAGTCAAACTAACTAGTGAAAATATCCAGTATTTAATTCCTTTTTATTGCCAAATGTAATAGGAAGTACTAATCTTTAATTAATATAGAAAATATTAATTTCACTAATAATGCAGGTGCAACTTTCTCTAAGATAAATGATAGATTTGATATATGTCCTTCCCCTGGCTCATGGCAACCAGAGAAGAGCACCAAAAAAACCCCAAAACTACCAAACCAAACAAAAGAAAACAAAACCAAAAAATTAAAAAAAAAAAAATTCTTCTGATACCCCAGGTCCTGCTGGACATTCAGTTGCAACAGAAGGAATGGGGACATAGGGTAGGTAGGGACACAAACAACTTGCAAATATGTTTATATACATTGCTATTAAAAATAAGGCTTTAATGTCCAGTGACAGTCCACCACAGTGGAACTGTGGCCCGCTAATTACATTTTCTTATTCCTGAAGCAATCTTAGAGGTAAGACTGAAAAATATTGATTGCCTTGTAAGTTTGATACATACTCGGTAATAATGATAACTTTAATATCATTATTGAAGTTATGCTACACTTCAGAGCCCTTCCTTTTGATTTGTGACTTTGAAAAAAAAAATAGGCTAAATGTTACTCATATCTGACCCACTTTTTTTAATCTACAACATACACCTTTAACTGTCTCTGCATAATCTAATAAACTTTTTAAATCAGCATTTTAATTAGAAGGTAATTAAACAGCAAAGCTGGGTACTTCCAAGATACACAAAAAGATTGCTTTATCAATAATAAAAAGATTCTCAGATCATTGAAGGGACTGGGAATACCAATTTAAGGCAAAATGAATACTACTTGGTAACAAGCTTCATAGCACTGCTCTCAACCCAAGAAATGTGAATATATGTTATTCACACCTTAAATAATGAGGATATAAATAAAAGCCTGCTTTGTATTTGCAGGGTAAAATGCACATATCATCAATGTGCCTCACTAGAAGTGTGATTTATTTTTCATCACTGCTTTTATTTGCTTGCACTCATTATGATAATCATACATTTAAAGATATTTCTTTCCTTATATCCCCATATACCTATAAATTCAGGGCTTATATGCCAAGTACTAGAAACATGCTTCTATATCAACCAGAACCTATCATCTAAAATGAGGAAGCGAGTACCTGTATTCCATAGCCCATATTTATTCTGCAACTTCTCACATGGCATCTTAAAAGGACATAGGTATAAGGTCTAATGACCAATTTTCACTTCCATTTATATATAAAAAAAAAATCCAAACTTCTTTTGGTTAGCTGCATGTATTTTACCCTGTAGTGTGTATTAAACAGGATTTATAAAAGTTTCTATGCACATGACACACAAAATAGTAACTATAAGACAGCAATGTCTTCTAAAGTCAAATGTATACTGAAAATGCAGATACATGTATGGATAAAGTAATATTGTTTAGATATTTTAGATCATAGTGAATAAGAAATGGTCCACTTACAATGTTTAAAGTAACAAAAGTTGATCTGGAAAAACCTAGAAAGAGCATTGGACAGGAAAGGTAAGGAGTACTAGAAACATTCAGTTTGACCTCACTAAATAATTGATGCAGACTAACTTACATCTGGAGCTTAATATCCCATGACTGAATCAGCAGCAATGATGTCTGCTTTTGTGCTAGTCCTTTCTGCCTCTTGACTGTTTGCCAAATTCTAACTGTGTGAATTCTCATCTATCTGTACACAACTACATATTCCCAAGACTGAGCACCCTTTGGCTTTCTTTATGGATCCCACTCAATTTAAATTTTACCTGTTGCTTCTTTGCCCTTCAACTTAACATTAGGGGAAATAATGTGGTTTATCTAACTATTTAGGAACAACTTTTGTCTGGGAAAACTAAAATTTATTTTAAGAATTCCAAGTATTATCCAAACAGTTACCTATTCTATTGCCACAGAACTTTGAAAGTTTAGTCAGAAGACAAGGGTAGGCTGAAGTAAATGCAAGACAAACAGGCTCAAATAGTTTCTCTGTTCAAGCATACAGCATGACATAAGACAGAGCTCTGGAATAACATGTGTGAGCATTTTCGTACTTTCATTCAGATACCATATTCGCAGTCAATAAACTTTCACCTTTTGAAAAACAGGTTCTCTGCTTTTCATTGTGTACTCTATTTGATAGATATTCTGTGGCTATTCTTTTCATTTGGCATTCTTGCTGGTCTGAATTGATCTAGAGTGAAAAACATTGCAGTAGGTGTTGATCAAAACCAAACCTATGTTCTTATATTTTAATCAGAAAAGGCTGAGTCTCAGTTGCCGGTTATATGACATTGAAAATTATCTTCCATCATACTTTGGGCCAAATTTCACCTAAAGGAGGAAACAATCCAGAACTCCACTGCACTTGTAACTGATCAGAACAGAGGATGAAATTTGATCTTTAGAGTCCACTTCCAAACACATTAATGGTCCACAGTTTCAGTACAAGTACTAAGTGAAATGACAACTCACCATGAAATCCACTGCAGACAGAAGTGCTGGCAGCTTTCTTAGCACATTCTGTTTTCTTTTTGCAGGTGTAGGAAATCCATTTCATGGATAGAAGTCTCTCCAAAGAATAATAAAAAACCACAACAAAACCCCAAACAAATGAATCTAAACCAAAGAACTATACATAAAATCTTCCAGTGACTCTTATAACCATTATAATATCTGATAAATATTATGAATGGTTATATATGAACACGCTACTACAGGCCCCTATTTCAGAGATTGACACTTTACACAGATCAGGATAGCAAGACAATTTCATTTTGTGACATATATGCTAATTTTGGTTGCATACACACCCCTAAAGGAAATAAGAACTTTTACTGCCTTATCTGCTATCCCAGTAATTGTATACATGTGTGTATCCTGCTAGCAGAATTTTGCCTTATGGATAATAATGTGGGCTAAACAAGCAGCTACCCTTCCACCTGCATTGCCAGCAAATTGCAGCAGGTCATTGGAGATGGCGCTCGTTATGTCTGGGGTAGAGTTAATTTTCTTCATACTTGCTGATGTGGGGCTGTATTTCAGATTTGTGCTGTTGGTAACACAGATGTTTGCATTATTACTGAGCAGCACTAAGAGGTGAGGCCTTTTCTGTACACCACCCCATCAGTGAGGACCCTGGGGGTGCACAAGGATCTGTGAGGGGACACAGCCAGAACTGTTGACTGTCACTAAAAAAAGGTGTATTCCAGATCACCAGATCATTCAGCATCATGCTCAGCACCTACAGGAGAAAGAAGGAGGAAGGGGGGATATTTGGAATGATGGCATTTGTGCTACCAGGTCACCATTAGGCACGATGAGTTCCTGCTCCCCTGGAGCTGGCTGCCTGCCCATGGGAAGCAGTGAATGAATTCCTTGCTTTGCTTTGCATACATGCACAATTTTCCTTTATATATTAAACTATCTTTATCTCAACTCACAAGTTTTCATTTTCTTTTAATCTTCTGATTCTTCCTCATCCCACCTGTGGAAGAGTGAGCCAGTGGTTCCATGGGACTGAGTTGTTGGCTGGGGTGAAACCACAAGAGGGTACCTCAGCTGCTGACTCCTTAGTATCCCTTGACAGTAGGCAAAAATAGGATACTCTACCACTCTTGTACTAACTGCCACTTCTTTCCTCCCATCTTTTTAATATAGTAACCTATTAAGTGCCAAACCCATTTTTTTTTCTCTCATAAATACCTATTGATACAAAGTTTCCTTCAAAATTACTATTGTGTTAAGCTGTAAACAAACCTTATTCAAACAGATTGAGTCCCTGGCTTCTCTCAAGGAATCCATTTGAAGAAAAGGAAAACAAAACTTCATTTTTCTTTGACGCACTTACTGGATGAAGTCAGATAAATTAAAGGCCATGCTTTGTTTTCTTTTGTTTCACTTGCTATAAATTCTTCCCTTGCATCACACTTTAAAAGGCTGGGTGTTCTATCCTAGTGTTTTTGTTCAGAATAAGCTGACCAACAAGGAATGAATAACACCTTAAGAATGCATTAGAAAGAAACATCCAAGAATAGAATCAAAAGGATCATGACAAGACTAAGCACATAGGATAAATTACTTCAATAAGATCATAAGACTCTTTAAAGGCTTTTATGGGACAAGAAAAAAGGAAAAAAAATTAAAAGGCTAAACCAGTGACTTTAAGTCAGTTTTTCTACTCCTGAGACTGCTACCATATACAAAAATAATTTACTAATATATATTGTGGTGAACTTTTGAGCAAAAAAGGAAAAAAGCTGAAAAAGAGTGGCTGATATAAAAATATGAAGTCTAGATCCAGAAATCTAACTGCAAGTGAGACTGTCTAAGTTCTGCATAAATAGAATACAGTATTTCAGTTGGAACAGACCTGTAATGATTATCTGGTCCAGCTGCTTGGCCACTTCTTCAGCAATGATGAAAAGTTTAAGTTTGTTATTGAGGGCATTGTGCAAATGCCGCTATAAAACACTGACAGGATTGGGGTACCAAATACTCCTCTAGGAAGTCTGTTCTAGTGTTTGCCCTATCTCTTGATGAGGAAATGCTTCCTAATGTCAAGTCTGAATCTCCCCTAAAAATGGGGAAAATCAGAAATTTAAGATTCCCTCAGATTATTTCAAAATCCCACTTATTTAATTAAACAAAAATCTCTATTAAGAGAATGTTTGAAACTGACTATGAGGAAACAAATGTCACAATCTACTTGACAATATAGCTCTTAAATAATGAATTTGCTACTAAATTCACAGAATCATGGAATGATTTGTTTTAGAAGGCATCTTAAAAATCATCTAGTTCCAATCCTTGTCCACAGACAGGGCCTCCTCCCATTAGACCAGGATGCCCTATCCAACCTGGTCTTGAACATTTCCAGGGATGTGGCATCCTCGGTCTTCTCCGTGCAACCTGACGCTGTGAGTTACCACTCTCTCAGTAAAGAACTTATTCCTACTAACAAATCTAAAAACCTTCCTTCTGTTTAAAGCCATTCCTCGTTGTCCTATTACTACATACCCTCACAAAAAGTTCTTCAAGACTACAATGCCTTGTAGCCTGTAGGCATTAGAAGACTGCTGTAAGGTCTCCCTGGAACCTTCTCCAGGCTGAACAATCCCAACTCTTGTATTTTAAACAATGAAGCACCTACAAAGTCAGAGGAATGGCTCCACAGATAAAAGGTTACTGGAAATTTGCTGGCCAAATTAAAAACATAATGAGACCAAACTGAAAAAAAAAACCACCTCAAAATAAATGCCAACATCATAGTCATTTTTTCTTCATCTACATCATAGATTGAAATCTATGCTGCTGACTTATTTGATCTGAAAATATTTGAACTAAATGGCATAAACCATTTTAGATGGCTAGAGAAGACTAGAACCTAAAATCATCCTTTCTCTGTATCCTATCAGCCCCAAATGCAGTGGGTCCTGGAGAGGCAATCTGGCAGAAAATAACCCATTTTTATGCCTTTATCACCATAGGTCCCCATCTCTGGCTCTCTTTGAAGTCCACTCACATGCTGTGGAATGGTGAGGACTACCTGAATTCCATTAAGGCAAATGGAATACTGCAAACTATCTTTCTGGTAACTGTAACTTTAGTTTAATAGATACAAAAAGCTTCTTCTATAAATGATCCCAGTCACACTACAGTTCAGGTTAATTTTGTCTAAAACAGAGTAATGCTTGGTTCATAATCTTTCAAAAACACTCATGTGACAGACCAATTGTATACCAAGATCAACACATTTTCCATAAAGGATGAAATTGCAAGTATGTTAAAATGCTGACCACATGGGTAACGAGGTCCTTCAAAGGTCATCAGCTCCATAGTAACCACATCTATCCCTAAGAAGTTGCAAATGCAAATTAACTAGACTCATTTTTGTATACAGGCATTCATGTTACTACAGGTGTTTTAACTAGTCAGCCATAGTTGAACTCACATTAAAAAATTATGTTGAACAAAAATGTAACTTGACAGAGCAATGCTCAGAGTTGTATTTAGCAGTTCACATTAAGGAATAGCATCAATGAAGAACACTTTCACCTATTGATATTTTTTTCAACATAAAAGTGAAAAAAAAAAAAAAAAGCCTGTGATGTTAAAAACTCACATTGATGATGCTGGGAACTTTCAGACACATGCCAACACAGACAAAATCAATCTGAGACACAGAAAAATGCTATTACTTCATGAAAATGATGCTCTGCTTCTCTGAGACAACAAAAGAGGAATGACAGTAGAAGCAGGAAACATGAAGAGCTTAAGTCTGCCACCCCAAAAGAACATCAATGACGGAAAAGCACAAAAGTATCAGTTACTTTACTCTTAGATCTCATACCAGTGAAAAGAGACCACAGTGAGAACAGCATTGCAACTGGTAAGCTATGACACCCGAACTAGTGGAAGTGTTAATATCTGACAAACAAAAAAAATACTAAACCAACCAAACAACACCAATCCCACAGTACCCAAAGAGCAGATGCTCTTAGGACTTCTACTCATACAAGGCATTTATTACATCTAAGAGAAGAGTTAATATTTTATTACCCTTTCTTTTCTCCCCAGAATCCCTGCAATGACACCAGAAACTTCTTCATGCTATCTGCCTCTCTTTGCCTGGTGTAGTCCTGCAGAACAGCCATAGTTCAACAGGCCAATAAATTTACCTGCTGTCTTAGGCACAGAGATATTACTATGGAATGTGTTCAGAAATTGTCTCATTAGCGGACACATTCAGAATATTACAAGGTACCACAGATCAGTCTGCCCTATCATTCTTATCATATGTGTAAAAGCACAGTGCAATGGACACAAAAGCCTTTATTTATTGACAGGGCTACTGAAAGAGCACATAGGATGGCTACATATTATGCTGGTAGGACTACAAACACTTGTATTATGGGTAAATGCCTCACACAGAAATCTTTATTTAGCTTTTAAAGAAAAAATATGCTTTGCTCCTCATAAGCATATTCTTAACTGATTAAAAAATATTAAAGTGATACTCCACCCATCTTAAACATTGTACCTTGACAGCCTGCTGGAAGAGCCCTTGCTCTGTCCTGGAAATGTTTTTTTAAATCACTCGTCAAGAGGTAAGAACCTTGTCCTGTGACATGCCAAATCAAAACAAGACTGAAGTTTTTATTATAGGAGATCTATGACTAAAGCATCCACCTAGAGATGGGTGTGGTCGCTTCTTTCCAAAACAGGATCCAAACCTTCCAAGAAATTGTCCTGAGATCAAACAGCTGGCTTTTTTCTTATTAGGAATTCAAAAATCACACACATGTACAATAATACAGACAAACTCAACAGCTTTAGCAGCAGGAAATACAAACACCTTTATCAGCTGGACAAAGTTGAGGAAGAAAGGGAATTGCAGAAATCCTGACATCATGTTATCTATTCCTTTAATTTATAGGGTGCAATCTTTAAAATTAGAGTGAAGATCACACCCTTTGACGTGAAAAGCCTAAAGCACATTTTTAAAGGCGACAAGACACCTCTTGACTTTGTGACCATTTCTAACAACTCAAGACCCTCACTAATTTATATAAAAGAATGAGAGTCAACACATTATGGCAAAAAAAAAAAAAAAAGAGAAGATAAAAGAAAAAAGGAACTTGGCATTTATTAAGGAAACTTTCATATTACTACAACTGATGAGAATAAAAGCCCACAGATTCAAGTGTTTTAAACTTTTTGTTTAAATATTTAAGGGAACACTAATATCAAACATGCCAAGAAGATATCTTTTTTTTTTTTGCAATGAAAGAGTACAAAAACTAGATAACTCACTGTCTGCCTAGTTACCTTCAGATAGTATAAAGCTAAAAAAAATTAGAAAGAGAAGTCAGTCTGATAATCTACTGGTAAATACTGCAGCCATTTTTAAAGTAGTTGGCTCCTGCTATACTTGACATTAAAAAAAAATAAAAGCAATTTTGTTCTACTGCTATCCTGATGAAGGACAATTTCCACATATCTTTTTAAAGGAGTGTAAAATAAACTTAACTAACATGCTTTTCTATTTCATTAGCTGCAAATGCTATTGCCGGTTCAGACAAAGGCAGAATTCCGTAGAATCTGACCATAGCAATTTAGATACAATTCCTGTCTTCCTTTTCTCACCTGCACAACTGTACTGTACTTAATAAAATAGGTCTTAAATTTGAATGCACAGCATGAATTACAGTCCTAGTTTTCACCATCAATTCCATTTTTGCTCGAAATAAGCTCTATTGTAATTTTAGCTGCATTAACAAGCAGTTTAACTCCAAATTTGCCAGCTAGAATTTTCATTTTGTTTAAAACAATTTGTTTTAAACACTGGTGGCCAACTTCCCATACTATATCAAGTATCCTCCTGTGTGTGAATTGTTGGGAACTCCATCCCTTTTTTTTTCTTTGGGTTCTTATAAATCTTGGTCATATTTGCATCTTCCTTTAGAATATTTTCAAGGAGTTTTTTATCCTCATTTTTTGTAAAAAGAAACTAGAAACAGAGATGTGCTTTTGGTAATACTGCCCAGTGACTACCAAAAAAAAAAAAAAAAAAAGTCATTAGAATTGCAGGTCATTAGAACAAAAGGAAACACCAAGATGGTCCGCATAGAATTAGTATTTTGTAGGCTGATACTCTTGCTTTCAGCTAAGTGTGGCTGAGAAAGTCTTGCTACACCTAAAATTCTGAAGAGATTTGTACTGGTGTTGAGTTTTGTTGTGAAAAGAGACTTTTCAAGGAAGAACTGTGCAATGGACTACAGATTCCTTTTTTTTCCTGCAAAGAATTTCTTGAACTCATTTATGTTAAAAGTATATAGAACTAGGAAGAGTAACAGTTCTAGCCATTTCTTTAAAAAAAAAAAGCAAACCCCCCCACACTCACAACTTAAATGCATTTTTTTCAACACAATTGCAAAGACAGCATAAAAATATCTATCCTTTAAAGTGTGGAAAGACCTCTTAAGTAATACATTCAAAACTCTCAAGAAAGGTATCTTTCATTGTAAGAAAGTCACTACAATCCCTTCTTTTTTGGGGGAAGCTGAGGGTGGTGAGCAGAAGGTATCATTAGATAAATATGACACAAATCCTCCCTATGACCAAGAACTGTTACACCAATAGACCTATTAATATTTCTCTAGCAAAATAATGTTGTGGGGAAAAAATATTTTCTCAGTTTTTACCAGAAAAGTCATATTGATAGGTATAGCTGTTGCAGCAGTAGTACATATAATTTGGGCATATTCAAAGTTCAGCAGCTTCATTCACTTTGCTAAGTTGACAATGAATAAAACTTCTTTGTAGAGTCTCTTCCCAGAAATACCATTAGCATGGCTTTGCTAAACACAGACAACCTCAACTGGTATATCAGCTCAGTTTCTGAGTAGAAATAGCAGACATACAGCTCCAAAACATGCTAAAAGAACTAACTCATAAGCGGAAAAGACAAGATTTCAACTAATGATTTTATTTAGAAAGTCTCAGCCACTGATATCGCTGTTTGGTATTCTTTACAAGCCCTCAGTTGCTTACTTTTACTAATAAGTAATTAAGTAAGTAGAATAGAATCAGGTTTAGCCATTTTAATGGAAGTTTAAATAAATTATTTATAATTAGATCTAATGAAATCTAAGAGTGTTAGATGTAAGTGGAGAAATTATTCTATTGCCTGTGACTACTACAGTATCAGAGTACATTCAAAACGTACTTTACATGTGAGCACTCAAATGAACGTAAAGGTCTAAAACAAATATTTACTTTCTCTTACCATTCATTGTTCTTATAAATTATTAAAATGTGTAACAAAAAGATCAAAACTAAGTTAAAAAAAAAAGAGACAAAAAGGATTATAATATTAATTGTTGGAGAAAAAAAAGAGGATAATAGGCTCAAGAAAGTATTATTTAAGTTGAATTCCTAGAGAGACTGGAAAATTAAGTCAACAGATCTTTTTGCAGTACATCTAAGTGGTTCAGTACTAATATTATATACAAGACATATGGAAATAAATTAAAAGCCTTGCTTGCAGTAAGAAAACAATCAGAAGACAATCAGCATTTTTCACAAAGTGAACACTTCCAAAAAGAAGTAAAAAGCAAGGAAAAGAAGTTCAGGTTTAGAATAAAAACTCCATCTTATAACAAAAATACAAACTACCAAGACGCACTCTTCAAGGATCCTAGTGCTCATAGAAAAGTATCAGATCTTTTGATGACTGCAGTTACTATTTATCATAGTAATAAAACAAACACACACCATCTTTTCTTTCATTCTGAAGTTCCTAGTACCTTTCTTCATTTTTTGGGGTTTTGTTCACTTAAGTACACAGGCTTAATGTCTCTCCCCTTTTTTCTATTACAATGATAATTTTTTTTTCCTCTTCCTGTTCATTTTCTAATTCCACAGTTCTTACTCTTCTTACCCTCAAATTCCTACAATCCACAATTCTTTTGTCTCTCAGATGTTCCAAAACCAGCACATGTAGTACTGCCTGAGAGTCTATAGCCTCTTCCTGGTAATCACCTCTTTCTGGAAAACAGTCCATAGAGATTGCACTATTGATGGCTTATTAATCATTCAGCCAGAGAATTTAAAAATAGATTTCAGTTTGTGACAAATTACACTGTTATCATATTTCTTTTCTGAGTAGGTATCCCTCATTTCTCAATCCAACCACTGTTTTACCACTAATCATTATCCCTACTGCTACTCAGGACCATTCATGTTATACATCAGCTGAGAATGTCCACTGAATGATTAGCACAGTCAACTCTTGCTAAATGGTTATAAGCCTAAATTCACTTTTTTCCTTCTTGTAAAGACTACTCCCTTTCTCTTTTACACATTACTAAGCCCATCTTCCTAAGCTTCCTCATCCTATTACATCTTCCTATTAGCATCCTCATCAGACGTCTCTCCCCTATGAGAGAGCCTCCTGAACTGGAAAGGCTATTGAAATTTATTCAAGGTGTCACTGCTTTGTTACATCACAAATAGGCAAGTTCTTCAATTACCTTTATGACAAAAGATTTCAGATCACTGAACACATTGAAGAGGATCAGCAGACCTATGCTGAATATCCTGAAAACTATTCTGCAGAAATTTCTCTTCATTATTTTCTGTAGTCAGACATTGACAAAAGATTTTATCTACCCCATCGTGTTCCATTTATTTTAGGTGCAAAATATAACAGGAAAAGTTGAAGAGGGTTTTGTTGCAGTGGGGCAAAGTGGCTGCTTATCCCCATGCTTACCATCCACTGTTTGATCACAAGTAACAGGTGATTCCAAAGAGATATTTACCTTTAATAGTATAAAGGAACTGTTTTTCATTGACTAGAGGAAAAGCCCAAGCAGACTAGGCTTAAAAAGATTGACAGACACCATAACATTGATAAACATTATCTTTTTGTAGTTTCAAGACAAAGAAAGATATTAATTAAAGGAGAGGAGTTAGAAGTCAGCAGATCCAAGAAATTTTATTCTGGGTTTTTTGAGACACAGTGAAAAAATTTCTACACCACAGCTGTGTAAGTTTTCTGTAGAACCACCACTGTTTTCTTATCAGCATCTCTTGTATTTAAAAAGATTATTTCAGAATTGGCTTAGCAGTTAACATGATTAAGAAAGTTTACAGGAGGAAAAAACAATCAAGAAATGCTCACAAGCAAAAAACCCACAAAACTCCAAGAGTTCAGAAATATTACAATGACCTTTTTTCTTCACTTGTTTTATTTTCTTACTCAGTGGTTCCATCTGCCTAAGTGACAGCTTGTTCAAAATCCTCACTGGTCCTTTTTTAATGCAGCATTTTTAAAGAGTATACAAAGCCTAATCCATAATTATCAATCCTCTCAGGATACCAATCACTACCAAAAAAAAAAGCCTAATTTAATTATCCTAAGATTAATAGTGACTTTGATATAAATACGGCAGTCAAACATGAAAAAAGCATACAATTGAAAAGAAAAAATAAATAGCATCTTCCCAAACCCCCATAAGCACTTACATTTCTTCTCAAGTCTATATTTTGGTTACTCAATGATTTCACCATAAAATTAGATTTCTAAATTGTAGCACAGTCCTTTCACAGCCATATAATAGACTAAGTTTGCCTGTGAAAGCCTAAAAGTGCAAATAAAGCCCTTGAACAAACTGAGAACAAAAAAGAACTGTAACATGAAAACTCCAGAAATTTGGTGACCCACTATTTATGTTCAGGGATTACTGAAACCAGCTGATATTTTAAGCTATCTAGTAGCTGTTAATTACACAATCATGCTTTGACCACCATCAAAAAAAGCCTTCAAACAAAAACAAACAAAAAAATAGACAATTAAACCCAAACAAAATCTAAATGTGCTCAGTATCTGTTAATCAATTACCAATAGATCACCTAATTAATGTAGTTTCAAAATCTCTCTCAGAAGCAAAGAGATCCAGTCTAAAGGAAACCTCATCCTCAAAGCATTTGCTAGCATCCTTCCTCTAAAGAAGAAAATTATCTGAAGGAAAAAAAAAAATCACATTTTTGCAATTGTTTCTTTGTTACATGACCTTACATTACTCCCCTTTTCCCTGATAATTTTTTGCCTCTAAAAATTTAAAGGTAGACATTTTATTTTACAAACTCTATGAAAAGGAGTTCCTAAATAACTGTCATTCGTCAATGACAGAAGAGACTATAATGTGTCAAACCAGAGAGGCGGCTACTCCAGAGAACATGGACCAGATACACATTTTATATTCTGTGTAATGATGCAAAACATCTTCAGAGTAATACTATAGTTTAACAGTCTGTAGAAAGCTCTAAGGATTTCATAGTCCCAAAAGGAAACATTTCAAAGCAGCAGTGTTAAGTCATTGCTTTCATATGCAGAGACGTGACATTATAGCTAGTAGTTAAAGGAAGCATGGTAATTCCTAAGTGCTGAAGATCTAAGAACAAAATTGCTTTTGTTAATTTTGCAGTTGTGTATTGGGTTTCAACTACAGAAATGAAAAAATTACCAACTCACTCTCTGAATATTATGACAGTTCATGCAGAAAATCTTGCTCAACATTTTGTACCCCAAGAATCACTCAAACTATGTCGGAAAGATTAGTTTAGTTTCCAGCCCTCAAATATATCTAAGATCACCTTTTTTATTTGCAAAACACCAATAAAAGGCTCTGTACAATGTTAATGAAATTTTTCTAGCCATCAATAAGTTTACATGACCATTAATAAACCCACAGTCTTTAAAATGTTCCAGGTAGCTAAAATGAAATATTAAAAATTCTAACTCGAAAACAATGCTTGTACATCATCCTTGCACGATGAAAACCATTACTCTCCAGTGAAAAAAACAGTAAGACAGATACCAAATCTTCTACCTTCCACTATGAGAAGTAACTGAGGTTGATAAACATGGATAGAGCACTTGAGGACAAGGTTTAATGATGAACATGGTGATGGTGTTAGGTTGACCAGTTGGACTTGATAATCTTACAGGTCTTTTCAAACCTTAATGATTCTATGATTATAATAATATACTAAACAACCCTGTAAAGGAAATATTTTCTAGATTATTATTGGTTGCAAAAAAATGATGACCATTGTCCCTCTGAATTATAATAATAATTAAAGTCATTTACATGGCCAACTTTGAAAGAGTTTTTGTTGAAATAATTCTAATTTCCCGGCATGACTATGTATAATTAAAAAATAGTTTATCTTTGTAGTTTAACCACAAAACTAGATACTACAGTCTTGCACAATAGTGCTTCGCATAATAATATCTACAAAGGTGTTCTTAAATGTTCTGCACTTACCAAATTAAAGGTATAATCCATCTAAGAAACAGTACAAAAATATTCCTTGATGTTAGCAGAAAAAAATGTTTAAATGCCTCCACAACCACTCAATATGTCAATATTTGCTAGGAGCAAACTTTATTTAAACATAAAACCTAATATATGGCTTGTGTAATGAGTCTCTTATTTTAAAACTGATTATTTGCAGGTACATTTATTAGGACATTAATTAAAAGTGAAAGCTATATTTTAAAACAATAAATAAGTTGATGTCTACCAGTTCATGAACTAAACATTTAGACAGTTTCCACAGCTAACAGAATGCTCTGTTTTCCAAAATATTTAATCTATGTATGACTAGTTGGTATTTCAGAAACATACCTAAGACAAAAACTATTCTCTCAGGAACAACACTATGTTTTATTAATGAAAATAACTCTAACACTTCTAAAATTCATTGTCTTGAAACTGAGGCTTGTGAAAGACAAGGAATTCAGGCCAGAGTATTAGGTTAACTTCCATAAATTTTACTTAAAAGATATTTATTAATATTGGCACATTTCCAAGCAATGCACTCAGCCTCAGAGCAATGCAATTGGCCTCAGTAATTCTGTAATAAGTGCTAAACAAATATGTTAATCCAAATAATTTCTAAATAAAACAAAGTTATTTGTGTAATTACAAGAATAAGTAAATGCAAACATAAAAATCTAGAAACACAACAAAGATATGGTATGCAAAAAGTAATTTCTGTAGGGAATGTTTATTACGTGTTTTCTATTATTAACAGAACTGTACCTGAATGAAAATGAATCAGAGAAACTTAAAAACATCATGTTTACAGACTGATAAAAATGATAAAAAGATGCTTATAATTTTCAGAAATAAGAATCTGTTGTCACTTCCAAAAAGTGCGGTTTCACAGATTTGTGTGAAAATAAAAAACAGTTGACAGCCTCACTAGGCTATAGTTAGTTACTAGACTTCAGTGGTTTTGACATGTAGAACGTTAGTTGAAAAGTAACAGTCATGCCTTTTGAGACAGGTAGTGCTTTAAGCTAAGCAGACGTCTTGTCTGGCTCTCTCTCCGTTAATGTAGGACATCTTTTCCCTGAAGGCATTTTTGCAATTCATTAATCATTCTTACTGGAAAATTTCAAAGTTAAAGCTTTATGTTTATGCAAAGTTTATGTAGATCTAGGTACAGATATTGCTTTCAACTACTTAGAAATATATCTGGAGTAGTTTCTAGTGACTTCCAAGATCTAGAGAGCCTGACCCAAAGACAACAGAAACCACTGCAGTTTCTCATTGACTTCATAGCCTACAAATCATGGATTGTAAACATTTCTTATTCTGAAAACAAAATCTGACTTAAAATGTCACAGTCTATTAGAACTGAATATATTTTACACATCAAGTAGACTTACTTAAAGTTTCTTGTTTATTTTAAATACTGACATAGAACCCTCATATTTCTTTAGCTTCTAAAGAGTCTCTGGGATAACAATAATAAGAATAATTTATCATAAGTTAAATTATACTTCAGTACATGTAATTCCAGAAACAAAAGAAAAATGCTTATGGCAGAACTTCCATTTTACCAGCAGGAAAATAACTGGAATACACTAGGGCCATCAAAGTGGCTAGTATCAACACGTGACACAAATGCTCCTGTTTCCATTAGGCAAAATCAAATTTAATCATTCATTTTTAAATTTATGAATCAAACTGGTTCATCTATTACCTTTTTGTACCTTCACATCAAAATGGAACAACAACAACAAAAAAATCTACCTAACAAGCAGAATGGAAATCATTCAATTACCTTCTTCCAAGAAAACTGTCTCAATTTTAAAGACTTCTTTTATTGAATATTTCTAATGGTCACTGAGAAGATACAGATTCTTGATGCTTTCTCAAAATTAGTTCTGTAGAGAAAACAAATTTTGATATGGGTGGGCACAACTCACACAACCCAAATCCAAGCACAACTTTCTGATAGTTCCTAAAAAATCATGGATTTAAGGCAAAATTTATCCCATAATAATCCCTTAAGGATTTTATGTTTGAAACTTCAGAACAAGCAGTACTTTCTAGGTTTCGTGCAGCCAGTGCTCACTGGAAATTCACATAATACAGAACACAATTTAAAACAAATCTATAAACGATTTCTATCATTAGTGACAAAAAATAAGGGTTTTGCTTTTGTTGGCCACTAAAGCCAAAAAAAAAAAAAAAAAAAAAAATAGAAA